>UZAN01055870.1:0-11567 GCA_900618425.1 Echinostoma caproni | reverse complement strand
CTACATGACCTCTTCACGTCAGGCCAAGTTGACTGTTTCTTCACTCGCTCTAGCCTAGAACACTTAAGGGGACAACCAAGAAAACTCTTCAAACATCGGCCCCAAACCTTCATCTGTTCCAACTTTTTCACGTACAGGGTCATCTCAGAATGGAACCAACTTCCACTAGAGATTGTGAACTCCTCCTCCAAAAGGGTCTTCAAAACCCAGCTAGACTCAGACCTAGGGCTTACCATCTCCTGATCTAATTGGCATCCATCTTCTGAAGGACACTCACGATATCCTGCTTATCCCAGTTACTATTCCCTCACATCCTCCATTTCTTCTAGATTTTCTTTCTTTTCCCGATGCATGCACCCTTAACCCAGTGGCACCATATCGGAGCCAGCTCCCATTCCCGTCATCATCCCTTTCAGCTCGTGAACGGAACTGCAGAAATGAAGACAAATCCGGAACCGGGTATATTGAGTGCAAGCCTCGAACCCGAGTACTACTTGAAAAATTCGAGACTTCAAGACTAGACAGAAGGCGTAAAACTACATGCCGGTCAGTTTGACGTCAATTCTGTGCAAGTGCCTCAAACGAATAGTAAGAAAATAAGTATGTGCGCGCCTGGTGTCTCATGGACTTCTATCTTCTGCACAGCACAGGATTACCAGAGATAAGTCGTGCTTAACCAATCTACTTATGTTTCTTGACGAGACTACACGTCGATTAGGTCAGGGTAGGATAGTGAAGGTATGTTACTTAGACTTCAGCAAGGCCTTTGACTCGGTGAGTCTTACGTTGCTTGACAGGAAACTACCAACGCTTGGAATAGTCGGGTCAGTGCGTCAGTGGTTGAAGCAATTTCTCAACAACTGTACCTTCGCTGTAGGGATTGGCGGTTACATCTTGCGATCGGAGAGGGTTACAAGCGGGGTGTCCCAGGGCGCTGTTTTTGGGCCCGTTCTTTTCCTCCTTTTCATCAGAGATCTCACGCTAGAATTGCACAACCACTGCTGCATCTTTTCGGACGATGTGAAGATAGCGGGTGAGAACTTATTCCAGGACCTAGATGCAGTTCGCAGCTGGTCGGCTCGATGGGATTTACCCCTGAATCTTGCCAAATGTTGGCCACTGACTACCAATGTAGACTCAACCGGGGACGCAGCCCTACGAGGCACGACGGAGGTCAAGGACCTAGGAATAATTGTCACAAAGATTTTCCGGTCNAGGAAGCCAGAAGTGTTCGTTCCGATGTACAAGGCAATGGTGCGTCCACTGCTGGAATAATGTGTGCAAGCTTGGACCCCATACTATCGCAAAGACATGGAGTGTTTAGAGAGGGTGCAACGACTGGCAACCAGAATGGTCACTGGACAGATAGAGAAGAGCTACTCGCAGCGTCTGAAGGACCTGAATCTTTTCTCGTTGCCACGCCGAAGGACCATAGGCGACTTGATGGAAGCCTTCAAGATAGTTAAGGGGTTGTCTGGCATGGATCTTAGCAGCCTCTTCGTTCCTACACCAGAGTGTGGCACTAGAGGTCATAGTCTTAAGCTGCAAATGGAGCACTTCAGGTTGGAGTTAAGGGCCAGGTTCTTCACGAACCGGGTGGTGCCTTTGAGGAATAGTTTGCCGGAGAATATCATAGGCTGCTCAACAGTTGTGACCTTTAAAAGGCCTTGGATTGGTGCTGGGACGTGGTATTCTCGGAGCTGGCCACTTGGGAGACAATATAGGAACAAAATGAGTTTGTTCCTATATTTATGTATTTCATTACATATCTAGTGGATGTGATTCCACACCTAAAAATTCTGGCTTTCAGAAAAAAGCTGAACTAACGTTTGACGAGCAGTGTTGGAGACCAAGGAAACTAGCTGGCAACATAAACATCTGGACGCACGATTGGCCTCCATCACTTTCGTCCTGAGCAAACTAAACTGAACTGGTCTCGTCGACACGGCGAGAGGTAAGGTTTTTCTTTTTGTTTGCGGATAGACGGAGAAACCGATCAATTGAAGAGGTGGATGCACACTCGTGAGCACACCACTGAAGGAATTCCGGACGCTGGACTGGCCGTGGCCACAACAAGTCCTGTGCAACTTGACCTGACGGTACGTTATTGCCCGGCTTGAATTTTCAAATTGCTCGTGATCGAAAGTATGTTTACTCAGCTAATTGTGAAATACCAATAGAGATTTCAAACTATATATAGTGAAATATATACTTTCACTATTCGTTTCGTTTTGTGACCTCAAGAGGGCCGTAGCTTCAAAGTGTCATATAGTTAAGGGGAAATATCAGTAGACATTTTATACGCTTTTTCTCAGTCGTTGTATTGTACAATCTACCCAACTGGTCGCCCAGTTTTACTTTTTGGGAATTTTTGGTCCCGTTGTAACGCAGGCTTGAGTCATTCTTGATTGAGTATTTTTTCCAGGGGATTTTGCAATTAGAGGTGCGTCCATTAGTTCGGCCACGGTGATAGCAAGGAATATCAAGGATATTCCCCTCTGAGTAGGACAATATCCCTGCTCATAAGGCAGCGGGTGCCCACGGAAAGACTCGGTGAAGAATTTAGGTTAACCCTCAAAGACAACGAAGTCTATGGGGGGTATAGCCTGGTCGTTCACGGAGCCGGATCGCCCGGTACCCGCAAATATGGTATCAAAAAACGTAATAGTTCTTCGGACTTTACGTCCGAGGATCCATCCCAAGCAAGAGAGAAGAGTTATATGAAGGCGGATGTGGACACCGTCACAGTGTGGTACACTAACACCTTCAGTGTTAGGGACAAATGGGAAGAGTTGGCGACGCCAACCCAAAACTCGGTGATAATAGCTATCACTGAAACTTGGATCCGGCATGAGCAGGATGTAGAGAAGCCCAGCGAGTACTCGACTTATAAACAAGATTTAGTGGACGGAAGACAAGGCGGAGGAGTACTTCTGCTAGTCAAAGCCGCTTAAACCCAATGGGACTCACCCGTAAAACTGGGAACACCTAATATTCAGGCCAAGGCGTGTAGTATCCGTTTGGGAAGACGACCGTTAGGAGTGATACTAGTCGATCGCGCACCCCAGGTGGAACCCACAGAAGATATGGAACTACTTGCTACAATGCAGAAATTCATATCGAGGACCCAAACGATCTTAATTCTGGGTGATTTCAATTTTCCGGAGATCTGTTGAGTAGAGGGTGAGGCCCCCGTTGGGGCTAAAGGAGAAAGCTTTCTAACATGTCTACATGAGCATGCTCTCATTCAGTATACCATGAAGGCCACAAGGTTCAGCAACCAACACAAGTTCTCTGTCCTAGAATAAGTTAAAACGCGGTATTTATTGGACATAAGTGAGGTAGCAGTGGAAAATCCACTGGGTAAGAGTGATCATGGGGGACTTAGGGTAGTATTTCCCATGAAACAGCGAACCGGCTGCCCCACGTAAACGGTGCTTTAGCCGTATAAACATTGCTGCCCTATAAGACGCCGCAAAAAACACAGATTAGGTGCCACTAGCTCCCGAGACGAGGGATGCTTAGACTGACCGAAAGGTTTGCACCCTTCAAACCCAGGGGTAATAGGCAACGACCAGCTTGGAGGAAGCCACAGTAAGATCGGGCACTAGTAGACCGGAGGAGAGGCTGGGCCCGTTTCAGGGCGTAACGGACTGCCGATGCGTGGTCGATCTACAAGACAACACGCAATAGAGCACAATCCCTTCAAAGGGAGGCGGAGTATGAAAATGAGAAAACGTTAGTGCAAAACGTAAGGCATAATCTGAATAGGTTTTATTCATATGTACAGGCAAACAAGAGTACTAAACAGAGAGTAGGTACAGTGGGGGTAACGGAAGGCGTAATGGTCACCACCGACCAAGAAAAGGCAAATGCACTCCTGACGTTTTTCACGGAAAATTATCAGCCACCTACAACAGGACAGACTGTAGACTGCAGCCTGGTTAGAACAAGGGAGCATTTCACGGAGTTTAGCCTCCGTGAAATCGACTTGGTCCGAGATGTGAACGTCTTAAATAGGCACAAATCAGTAGGACCGGGTGGATTGCAACCCGCCGTGATTCAGCCTCTGGCAGATGCATTAGTTGGACCGTTGACTTAGTTATTCAAGGGGTGCATCGGTACTTGCAGGCTCCCTGAAGTCTGAAAAACTGCAACTGTAGTGAACATCAACAAATCAGGCCCTATACACCACGTTTGCCACTATAGGTCGGTAAGTTTGACCTCGGCCTTCTGCATGTGTCTTGAGCGGATCGTTAGGAAACAGATATGTTCCTATCTGGTGGCGTAGGGGCTTTTCATTCAAGCCCAGCATGGATTCCTTGAGAAAAGATCGTGCCTGACCAACCTGCTGGAATTTCTAGATGAAGTGACAAAAAGAATAGACGCAGGGCGCCGGGTGGAGGTTTGCTACCAAGAGTTCAGCAAAGCTTTCGACTCCGTCAGTCATCATCTTCTGGAAATGGAAATGCAGACACTGGGGATTCTAGGTTAGGAAACAGAAAAATAATACTAATAAGCGTATATTTCACGGAGCCCCGTGAAGCATGCCCAGGCATTATCAGATGTACAACACAATCATTCGTATAGGAGAAGCCCAAAAGGAAAAGTTAAAGGTCGCAGTGAACATAATTACAAATGGAACACAAAGTGGACAAGGTATCAGAGTAAACGGTTCAGGATGGCGGAATGCTCTAAAAGAGCAAGTCGATGGAAGTAGGACGAAATACAAGAATCGTTATACCGGATGAAAGATGAGATGACTGGAAATACGGCAGTGAGTAAAATAATGAGAGGCGGCCTGCAGATTGTTGGATGGGAATGGACGGAAACCGACACGAGAGCGGATAGGATGAAGCAGAACAGAGTGAAACTGTCATAGAAAAATATGCACTGCACGTAGTGAAACAGATGAGTTCTGTAGGGTCTTGATCAATGGTTTCAGGGGCTCCGATCAGCAATGGATTGATTTGGGTTATTTACGTTATTTAGGCGTTGGTCGATTTGATGCGGGACTGACTACACGCTAGGCACCCAACCCTAAAACACCTTGTAGGTGAGGCAGGGGGTGCGTTCCCCACCCTGGTCCGGAATGCGGACGCATGTAGTCAAAGCGGTGGATACAGCCGCGCCCAACAACCATTGCCCGTGCCAAACTGTCCATTGCGGGTGTGGACCCCAAGCCTCCGTTAGACCCAAACCAACCGAACCTAGAATAGGAAGGCGTACATCGGCAGTCTGGGGTAATATCCAGCTGAGAAGGGATTGGGGAGATGAATAGTAGGAAGCTAACGACAAAATCTAATGGGCGTGGGTGCTTAGGTCATAATACAGGTAAAAGGATGTTATCAAAATGTCTTGCTCTACAGATCCAATATGTAGGCGGATACGTGTATTGGTAGAACATCAGTTGAGAAAATGGACACTGCTACCTGGTTAGCATGCGCCACGGAGTTGAGCCAATTGAGTTAGACGAAAACAAAATGTGACAGATATGAATCAACAAATTGTGGGTCACAATACTTATAAGAGTATGTTCCAAAGTAGACTGTGTTCCACAGATCAAGCTTCGAAGCTAGATCTGTGTACTTATATGGAATTGGTTGAGGAAGTGGACACTGCTCCCTGCTTAGCGTGTGCCATGGAGGTGGGCCAGTTGAGTCAGATGAAAACGAGATCTAATGGATATGAAATAAGAATTCTTTGCTTCTAAGACTTATAAAAGCATGTACCAAAGTCCATTCTGTTCTACATATTCCGCTTCTGACCTGAGTCCGTGTACTGATAGGTTTTCCATTCCACTTCTATAATTTTTAAACTGGAGAAACTTAATATAGTCGAGGATTGTGTAAGCTATTTGTGCGTTTGAGTTTCACCTGCGTTCGTGAATATATCTACTGTTTTTCATATTTAATAATCGGATGCATTTTCAAAAGCAGTTGAGATGTGAAGCTCATTGTTATTCAGATGTGTGGCCTTTTCGACACTGAAGTAGCGGCCAAATATTACTTTGAATCGGAAGTGGGAATTACAGTTAAATAAATGTGGAGGTAATCTGCTCCATAATCTAACATATTTTATGAGAAAGACTGAGTGCTGTCTTGTAATTTGGGATGATGAGGCGCGAGTTATTTTGACGTAGGGATTAGATTGTACATGTGGATAGGCGTGGGAAATCAGAGGGAATCGGTGTGCGATGCATAAGCCGGTGAAAGAAACAGAGAATAAGTCTTATACGTCGGAGCCCGCACTGACTCGAGTTTGAGTAGGGCCCAACGTTCCTGGTAACACAGTTGGGTCGAAAAGGCCAGTAATTGTTTGATAAATTTGCGTTGGAATTTTTCCAATTTTGACCTGTCAGTTGTACGGATATTTGTGAAGATGATGGGGCAGTATTCGAGGGATGGTCTTACGAAGGATAGGTAAGATAGGAGTTTAGCCTCGAGTAGTATAAGAGACTTTGTGAGAAAGCTGATATTTTTCCGTTTCTTGGCAACTGTGAAGGAGATATGCTCATAGAAGTTGAGGGACGAGGAGTAATGCAAGCCAAGATCACGTATGAATGGGTTGTGAATAATTGGTGAGCCATGAAGAAGGAACAAATTTGGAGGGACCTCACACCGCATAGTCCTAAAAGTGCATTTATTAAGAGAAAACTCCATCTTCGAAGCAGAACACCATTGCTCGAGACTATGTAGGTCCTCTTGTATATAGTGGATGACATCATTTGTTTCAGTCTGCCTAAAGTCGTGGACAACTTGTATGTCATCAGCAAACAGGAATGGAGTTCCGCGGCGTATTATGGAAAAAACATCATTAACATACATGAGGAATAAAAGAGGGCCAAGCACACTTCCTTGAATAACCCCGCTAGTGACCAGACAAGATTGGGAGTTATGACCATCGATACTCATCACTTGCTGGCGATGAGATAGATAGGAGGCAAACCAACTTAGAATTGGGTCAGTAAGCCCATAGGCTTTCAGTTCATTTAGAAGGAGAAGGTGGGGGACGCGATCAAAGGCGTTGACCATATCTAAGAAATTAACAATGATAATTTTCCGAGGGACAGCAGCTTTAGTGATCGTATTGAGATAATCTAGTTGGCAGATGATGCAAGGTTTATTTTTGAGGAAGCCATGTTGGCTGTTATGGATAAGGTTGAGGGACATCAGGTAATCAGACAGTCGCGATTGGACAAGGCGCTCAAAGAGCCTCAAAATAACTGAGGTATGATTGACGAGACGGAAGTTAGAAGGGTCATTACGAGGACCTCTCTTATGGCAAGAGGTAATGACAGAAGTCTTCCATTGAGATGAAACGGTTCCATATTTCAGCAAAAGATTGAAGACGTTCATAAATAAGAGGACAACGTCGGGACCACCGAGACGCAGCAGCGCTGGTGGGATTCCATCGCTGCAAGATTTGAAGACAGGTTTTATTTTCAGAAACTCAGTATTCACGTCGTGTAGAGAAAATTCCATACTGGACAAGGTGTGTGAGGTTAGGGGCACGATTGGCGATTCACCACTGTCAGAGTGGAAGGTCACGGAGGAAGTGAACAACAAATTGAATGCTTCTGTGATACTGGCGGAAGTATCAGCTACTGTACTATTAGGTAGAGTCAAGTAAGGGAGAAGGACATTTCTGGTTTATATCAGACGTGAGATGAGGGAGATTTTCTGAGGGTTATTTAGGGTTGCGGTTTATTGTTTTTCGTGAACTCTTTCAGTGGTTGTGCGGATGTCAGCAGAGAGCCCGTGTAGAATCACAAGCTGTGAAATACCACGCGAACTAGCGAAGGAGAATTGGATTTTTTGGTATTTTTTGTGCAGAGCGATTAGACTAACGGAGCTCAAAAGTTTAACATGACCACGGTAGGTGGATAATGGATAAGAAAATTTCTCAACGTCACAGTCAGTGTGAGAGTTGGAAATTATACAAACAAACCTGAGGGAATATCGAGTGGTGTCTAAAATGGATCGGTACTGGATCCATTATTATTGTTGATCATCAATTACGATCATGCAAAGGATCTCCAAAATCCTTGCTCCATGTTCTCCGATGATGTGAAGTCAGCTGGGGAAAGATTGGAACAAGATCTAGATGCAGTTCGAAGGTGGTCAAATAAATGGGATCTAACACTGAATCTAGGTGAGTGTCAGCTCTTGACAACAAAAGTCGATGATTACACGAGAGATGTGATTCATTTGCAGCATATCTTTGAGGCAAACGATGTAAGGGTAATGATGACGAATGACTTCAGACCATCCCTGCAGTATGAGCGTGCGGCTTACAAAGTTCGACACAAATGTTTCAGGTTATGAGCTGTTGTAACTTGCAGAAGATCCGAGGTTTTCGTACCGTTGTTATGCATCTTCATTTAGAATATTGTTCACAAGCATGGGCGTCTTATTTCAAACAGGATGATTGGTGTCTTGAGAAAGTATAGTGTTTAACAACTAGAATGGTAGCAGACCAGAAATGTAAGGAATACCTCCAACGACTGAGGGACCTAAACCTGTTCTCCCTGGCCCGCAGACGCATGCGGCGCGACCTTATACAGACATTTAAGATTGTCAAAGGGCTTTGTGATCTAAAGTTCCAAAACCTATTTTCGTTTGTTCCTGCAAGGGGCACGACGGGGCATCAACTTAGACTGAGAAGAAGTCATTGTAGAAGAAATATACGAGCTAGGTTCTTCACAAGCAGCGCTATACCACTGTGGAATAAATTACCTGAAGCGCTGGTTATCTGTATTAGTTTAGAATCTTTCAAGAGGATGCTAGACGAACGCTGGGTAGTAGTATTTCCTGAAGTTGAATGTTGAAAGTTAATCGTTAGGCTTTACTTTCCGAAACATTGTAATGGATCTGAATCTGAACACTAACATTCTGCCTTTCAGAAAATATTATTGACTGAAATTGTTGGAAGCCACGGAATCCACCGACAACTCAAGGAACTGGTCGCGTGATCGGCAATAGCCTCAATTCATCTTGTCTCAACTGAACTAAACTTAACACAAATCCGCGGGTAGCAATTTGAGAGTAACACACGATGAACAGCCTGGTAGGAGNGATTGAAGCAGGGACCATTCTCTGGGTGGTACAAGCACATCAAGCTGGAGTATTTCCGCCAAATCTGTCTGGTGAGGGCACGGGCCAAGGGGCCCTGCAACTCAAAACATGGGCCGGGAAAAAGGTAAGCCCTGACGAACCAAAACCATCTTACAGTGAGGTTTTGCTGCGACCACAGAGGAAAAAGTGATCCGACAGACCAAAATAGGATAGAAATCCTGACTCATTTGAGGGAAAGAATGAAAAGGCTTGGAACCAAGTAGAATAGGCCTAAAAACGGGGCACAAGCTCGAGAGTGAATTCCGAGGAGCCACCCTCCTCCAGTGAAATGCCGAACACTAGGAAAGGAGTCCCACTGTAGATTGCATACACGAACGCGTGTAGCGTGGGGAACAAATTACGCGAGCTCAGAGTGGAGACAGGAAAAGATGATGTTGTAGCTATCACGGAAACATGGCTCCGGCCAGGAATAGACATCTAGCATCCTTGCCCACTAACCCTCTGCGATTATCGCACCGATAAGACTGATGGCAGGATAGGTGGGGGACCCTCATATTAGTGGCACAGCACCTAAACTACAGTCAGAGGGGGGAGCTCACGATGTCAATGACAAACGTCCAGGTTTCTGGCTGTGTGGTGAGCGTCGGGCACACCAGACTGCTGATAGTTTGTGTCTACAGAATCCCATCATCCATGGCCAACGAGGATGATGCATTGCTACTCACGCTGTAAACGACCGCTCGACACAATGGGAAACTACTGATCCTCGGGGATTTCAACACCCGAGAGATAAACTGGGGTGAAGAAAGTGCCCCGCCAGGGTCCTTCCGCTCTGCGATTCTGAACCTACTACACGATGAAGCCTTCGTGCAACACGTAAGGGAGACACGCGGTGGCGCGATGGTAGTAGACCCACCAGATTGGATCTAGTACTCACGAAGGAGGCAAACGATATACGTAATATTCAAGTAATGGCCCCATTGGGTAAAAGCAACCATGCTCTGCTTTACATTACCATGCCTCTCCGAGGGTCGACCGCGCCCGATAAGGAGGGGAGAAACTATAGTGGAATGAACCCAGCGCAGCTCCCAAGTAGTGCAAATGCCATGACATGGGAAATGGACCCCAGTGAGCAGCTATAGGAGAGTTGGAATCTAGTGAAGTCCAATTTATCACAGCTTGCGAATACCTATGCACCGCTGAGAAAAATTAGGAGAAACGGAAAGCCTCCGTGGTGGAAAGCGCGAGTGCATAAGGCTCAGGTTAGGAAAACACGAGCGTGGGTCAGACCGATAGCTTCAGGCAGCCACCGCCGATTCCTCGAATATGACCAAATGCGCAAGCGCGCAATGGGGTCCAGCAGATATGCAGGGTTGCTTCTGAATAAAGCTGGCGAGAAACGCGAAACTCAACCCTAAAGTCTACTTTAATTATGTTCAGTCCAAGGACACAGTTAGAAGGGCGGTCGGGAACGTCCAAGTCGAGGACGGATTTAGCACCGAATCGAGTGCTGAAAGGCGGACATTTTCTGCCGATATTTTGAAAGGATTCACCAATCGGATAGAGGGGGAAACCCCCAAACCCTCTTAGAGCGGGAAATACTCACGGTGGCCGAAGTCGTCGTCACTGAAGACGAAGTAAGGGCCCAACTACAAGCGCTGAAGAGAACCAAGGCAGCGAGACCCGATGACATCCATCCGGCCCTCGTAAAACCACTAGTTGGAGTGCTTGCAGCACAGCTAGCAAAGTTGTTTAAAAAATCCCTTCAGGAAGGGCGGCGGCCGGGGGACTGGAAGGTGGCGAAGGTTGTCCCCATATACAAGAGAGGGGACAGAAACCAGGCAGCCAACTATCGGCCAGTTGGCTTAACCTCAGTAACATTAAAGATACTAGAAAGGCTACTGAGGGACAAGATGGTGGCTCATGTTGCGCGCCACCATCTGCTAACAGCTAGCCAGCATGGGTTTGTGAAGAGGAGATCTCATCTCACGAATCTAACAGGCTGGATAGAGGGGAGGGGGTGGAGATCTGCTACTTGGACTTCCAAAAGGCCTTTGATTTAGTAAACCACAGGCTACTGCTCCTGAAATACAGGACCTTCAAAATCCACCCAAAACTGATTGCATGGATCGAGACTTCCTGAAAGATCTTTCCATGTGAACATAGAAGGGTACAAATCGAGGGAAGGCAGGATAGCAAGTGGAATTCCACAGGAGTCAGCTTTAGGCCCTCTCCTGTTCCAGCCTATGTAAACGAATTTTCAGAGAGGTTGGAGAACCTAATTTACATGTTCGCTGACGACTTAAAACTGGTAGGTTCCCCATTAAACCAGTCCATACACAGGGATTTGAATACCCTCATACGCTGGACTGAAGACTGGGAGCTAGCGCTCAACGTGGCTAAGTGAAGACAGCCCAAACAGACTGAAGACACAGGCTCGGTGCGGTGTATTAATACTGAGAACCCAGTGAAACTCCAAAGAAGTGAAGA
>UZAN01055868.1:2061-14108 GCA_900618425.1 Echinostoma caproni | reverse complement strand
GTTGTGCCGGATGCATGAGCGTTGACCACCGGCTGGCCTGCAGTAGCTGCTTCAGTCAGTACAGTTGTATCGCGCGAAATAACATGTGCTCCTTTTGTCAATTCTGTTGTGTGAAGCAGAGTAATAGTGGCCACCGGTAGACCCAAAGTAGATGAAAAATGACCTGTAGGTTTTGTCGTCGTACCGTCAATTGGCAGCTCCGTTGTTGATTGAGCATCAATCACAGAAGAGGACAAAGTTTGAACAAGAACCATTAATCTCATCACTTTCAATATCGTTCCCCACCGACATACCCTTAGTAAAATGAACATTGTTTTCCAGTTTTTGTTCCTGTCACAACGGAAAGATATGACTTGATGATGACTTCGCAAAGTGCTTAAATAGCATTAGACAAAGTATTATCATGCAATCAGGATGACATCTCATGAGGGGACTGGTATTTTTGAGCCTGAATTCTGTCAACGCTACAGAACTTCGTTATGTACGGTAGGCTTTCGAAATGTTGACGTTCGCTGGGGAGTAGTAATTAAATTCTATCAATGCTGATTTCACAAATCAACCAGATTTAGGAATTTATATAATTTACACGTTCCGAGAATTTCTGAAATACTCTGTTGCAAGTACAGTCATTAGAACATAACATACTGGAAAGTCATCAAGGACAGAAGCAGACTTACGTGTTAGCACGCTGCAGAACTAGGATTATCTGGAAGCTTTCAACATCATTTATATATGAGCAAGATAAATGCCGGAACGGGGGCAGATAACGCCGAACGGGGTTGAAAAACCTTACATCTGGTTCAACTAATCTGATCCAGTTTCACTCAGAAACAGAAAAGCCAGGTCCCGGGCTGTCAGAATGAACCCAAGCACATCAGGTGTGGTTTATTGCAGATCATACGAACAAGCATAGAAAAACCAGATCTGTCTCCCAAATTTACGTGAGTTCATGACGTGATTGGTAAAAGTGAGCACAATATGACCTCAANATGATCATTGACCTCCACCTAATTATTTTCAGTGCTGCTGAGAAAATAATCGTGTATAGACAGTTTTAGATCAATAGTTGTGCTCTATTAATCGAGCACTCATGAAAACCTGTTTTATTCTACACCAAATCTACGGAATAATCAAAGTTCATCTTACACGCTTTTTCTTTTAACCCCATGGGACTATAAAAATTACTGCAATGTGATATTCTTTTCATTGCTGAAGTTACTACGGTACCGTTTGCATGTTAATTTCTTTTGTTCAGAGAAGTGCATTGAAATGCCGTTCTTTATATTACCAACAACGATACGAACTTCTTGGTGGCAAATGAAAGTATCTGAAAGTATACTTCAATCACATTTAGGTGTAAAAAGCAAAATAACATTTGTTGTTCACTAATCTGTCACGCATGTTCAGTTAATAACAGTTAAGAAATAAATAATGTAACGAACAAGTTTCTTTTTATAAAGATTTATGGCCATTTCAATAGCTCAACAAATGTCGGACATACTATTATTTTTCAGTGATCACCGGTCAGTGAGGATTTCTGGTTTGTTTGAAGCAAAAATCCAAAAGGCGGCAATTTATTTTCTTTGCCAGGTTGGGCAAATCATATCTGGCTTCCTTTTGTGCAATGTAACAATGTGAACAGAAGTGACCCTTAGTGACCAAACGTTGGGGCTTCTGGACTGAACGAGGTCATTTCCTCTTTTATTGATCTGCATCCGTGTCAATACCGTGCTAACAGTTCACAAATCATCTACCTGAAACAAATCACTCAACGAATGCAACGAAACCGTGATGCACAAAGCTCGGATCTGTAGTTGAGCACTGAGGAGGGTTCGGTGTTTACCACCGGCCACTTCCAACTGTATTGCTATGGACCTGTAACCCCACATTAAAAATACGTTCACACAAGACAGCGTGGGGATCGAAACCAGGTCAGCGACTTACAGTCTCATTGTGAGAAGTCATTAAGCGATTAAGCGATATCCTAAAACTAGGTCACGCCGGCTCACGGACAAATCGACCTGGGAGGATATTGGTTGGTGTCTGTCATGAATATCCGTATCAGGTAATTGGACGGCTACCTAAGCTAACAAATCAAAAGCCGTGACTTGTAAATGATGCTTAGCACTGAATAAACACCAGAAGCAGTTAAATGACCACAGGAATCATTGTAGATCATACGATCNTACGATCAGAAACGTTTGAATTAACCACTTATATTGTGAGGTGCTACTCACATTTGTGATTAGTACGGCTGGAGTGCGCAGCGATTGGCGGTTTCTCATTACAGTCAAAAATGAAAAAAACCTCCTGGGGCGAATTACTATGTTCGAAATTGTAGCTTTAGAAAAATCTACCGTTGGATCCTTGAATGAATTATCCTGCGTGTTTGTAGGAGTAATGGTGACCTGTTTCAAATGAGAAGTTTCATTGTGTGTACGCCAATTTATCGGCAAACCTACTCCTGTCTGTAATAAAAACCTATTATATATATATATATATATATATATATATATATATGCGTTGCTTATCACATGCACTGCAACGAATTCGAAGTAGTGATGATTGAATTACCTCGAAAATCTGTCTTCCTTCCTTCCTTCCTTCCATACTTCTCCTAAATCATTCTATTTGCTGGATTCTCACTGAAAGCATCACGGAAATAGTTTGTGAACTCACCATCGAACTGAGCATTGCACGACCCAAGTCATAGTATTATTTTCTGATCCGATTTTGGTAAGAGGAATGTTGGTTAAGGCAAAGGGTTCGTTGGTCCAAACTAAAGAGTTGCGGTATTTTATAAATCCTTTTTAGAAAAGGTGCAATTTGCGTTTTTTAGATATGTAGGAATGTGAGGTGTACCAGGGTTTCATCGAGTCCCCGTTTGACTGCAAAAGATGAAAGTCGGCATTTCAGTGGACACTTTGGAACCACGAACTTGAAACGATGTCAACTATCGTGTTTATTGTTTGACAGTGTAAGCAGCGGCCGACATAAATGATTTGGGTTCTGCAGTATTCGATACGCAAAAGTCAAGTCTTCTCAAATTCGGTGTTGCTGAACAGAATATAGTCGCACTGACCGTAATCTCTTCTCGCAGATGAGACAGTTCAATAACTTGACCGTCTGGTGGCAATGCTTTATAGACCCTAGCATTTTAGCATCGCGTTGCAACTATGCACCCCAAGTTTCGATGGGTTAGAATGTTCCCTGGTGGCAAACGGGGGAGCAGCACTGGTTCAATTCGACCAAAGATTCGCCTAAGCAAGCTGACAGTAGAAGATTCACTGGCGCAAGCAGCTTAAGTCCTCTTGAACAGTTACACCCATACGAGAATCTATTCTTGTGGCGCACGGAGAAGATTTTGCATTTAGAGACATTGAATTCGATGTCGTTCTCCTTAGACCCAATGGTCAAGTGCTTCTTGAAGTGTTAGCAAGCCATCGGGTTCTGTTAGTGTATTCCTGATTTTGGTATCATCTGCAAACATTGTGGTTTTAGCCCCAACACAATCAGCATATCATTTATCAATGCGCGGAAAACTCGGAGACCAATTACAGACCCTCGAGAAACCCCGCGGGTAATGTTGAAAGAACTGAATAGGGAATCGGAAATACGAATTGACATAGTCCTTCATGGGAGGAATGCTCTATTCCAGTCAAGCACGAATCCTCGACTACCGTAATTGTAGAGCTTCTGTAACAAAATGTGGTGATTCACCCGATGAAATGCTTTTGAGAACTGCAGATAAATCACATTCACAGCACCCCCTTCGTCGACCATTCTGATCCATTCATCTCGAACAAGAAGCAAGTTGGTGGAGCAGGATTGCTTTTGCCGGAGCTACGTTGAGCGTTCAACGGAATGTTGTATCTTTTTAAGTGATCCAAGAGATAATCTACCCTAATTGCCTCCTTGACTTTCGATAACACCGGAAGGAGGGTTATTCTTCGGTAGTTAGCTACGTTACTACGACAGCCAACTTTGTATATGGGCGAAATAACTCCTAGTTTCCACGATTCTGGGAGTGTTGTTTGGTCGAACATCCGTTGAAACAGGTTGGACAGTGGTTTGGATTTATGATTCACCGAAATGATTAGAGATTTCTGATATATACTGTGTACACCCGGAGTTCCATTTTTGGCAAAGCCATTATTTTTGCGTCGACGTTTTCAGCAGTAAGTGTTAAGTTGGTCAGCGAAGGATGTGGAAGATGATGCAACCGTGGAGGTAGATGTAGATCTTCAACGTGTGATACAAAAAAATCGTTGGAATACTGAGTTTTCAGCATTTCAGCTGTTTCCGTTGGAGTGATTGTAACTCTCCCAGCGCATCCCAGTGCCGGCATTCTAAAACATCACTTCCCGATTGGATTTGACCTGCTTATGCAAAAAATTAGGGTTAGAAATGAATATCTGTGCTAGTGCCTCTTGGCACATTAGCTTATCTTCACAAATGGGCCTGGTGTAGGGATTCTTCAGCTTACGGTGATTATTCCAAGTGACAACAAATCCGGAAGACATTTATAAATCACCAGGAGAGACCCCTCAGAGGTATCCATTTCCTAGTGCGGTTTCAAATAGGCAAATATCGGATGCCAGATTTAGTGATTACTCTAGTCTTAGTCACTGAGCTTAGTATATTTGTAAGACTGTCAATAAATGTCTGTCAGGAGACCAACGGAATGTGTTCTTCGTCAAAGGACACCCACTGAGTGTTGCAACCGTGCATAGCCTATGGATCTGTGCATGTTATCTGGGGAACTCTCTTAAGTAGAAGTGTAACAAATATATTTCAATGTAAGTAATGGGTGATAGCTATCCTGAACGGGGGGATCAGTCACATTGATAGATTCTACCTTCAGTTG
The DNA here is from genome assembly GCA_900618425.1 of Echinostoma caproni. NCBI lineage: Eukaryota > Metazoa > Platyhelminthes > Trematoda > Plagiorchiida > Echinostomatidae > Echinostoma > Echinostoma caproni. The sequence goes on along the minus strand of UZAN01055868.1, from coordinate 9,241 downwards.
CTCGTTGGTCAACACTAAATCGGTATTGATGGAGACTGTTAGTATCCAAACTTGGTGGCCTCCTTCACACGGTTGCACAGCGAATATGAGTCAATCGGCCGTTTGAACTGATGTCCGAATGATAGACGGACGTCCGTTGATTTATTGAGATTGGGATCGTTGAAATCACCCATGAGGAGACCGTATGTAAATCTCTGTTTAAGACTGTCATTTAATTTGCCAAGGATTTTCGCTTTCCATCTCCGAGGATAATGGGGGAGGATAGACCATACTAATTATTTGTCGTATATGGAAATTCGTAACTTGCACCAAGTGTGTCAGGAGCCAAAACCGCAGGGTTCATTACTTCACTCTGAAGATCGTCAAAAAATAAAGTAAAACACTACAGCCACGTGTGGGACGATCGCATCTTAGTAGTGACATATTTACACACACGTTAAGAGAGTTCGGAATCTGTGATTGAAACTGACAGCCACGTTTCGGCATCCCTTTGGTCATGTTTAAAACATCACATGAGTTCGCAAACTTTGCTTTTTGCTTTGATGTACCAACAGTTTAGGTAGTGTAGATGTAGAAATCCTGTTGGTTGAGAAGTGGTATCTTTGCCGGCTACATCGTGGTCGACCAACAACCGTCATTTGAGGGGATACTCTGGTACTCTGATCTTCCGATGGGGACGCATTGATAGTATCTTCCAACTGTGGGCTTTTTGGAGATCCAGGATCTAGCATTGGTCTCGGGTGCAGACAGACCTCGTCTCTTTCTTTCCTGTCATGGCCGCAAAATGGTAGTGCTCATTTCCTGAGTCCCAAGAGTAACGTTATCCCTGGAACGCTGCCATGGTAGTTTGGTGAACAAGGAAGCCAAGTGATTGAAGTGGTAACTAAAATTGTGTCATTCCAGTTAATCCTGTGTGACTTGCCACTCTTTCATTCATTCAATCATTCTGACAACTTTCGGACTTCATGAATGAGGATGACTCCTTATTTTCAACCTTCCGCGCCTTCTTCGGATTAGCCCTACCGTTTATGAAATCCTTCCAGACATAAAATATCAGTGAGAATATAGATATGTTGTTGCTTCTATTAGATAANATTAGATAACTACCTCAAAGAAGTATAAATTCTTGGGTTGCATGACGAATGGTGTTGCATCAGTTCTAAGCTGACGAAGGCCTGGTGAAATACACCATGAGAATGCATTTCTAGAAATTAGTCTTAAGCATGACACGAGTCATTTATTCAATACCCTAATATCCTCCTCTATCTTTTAACACATAGGTCCGCTGTTTTGACATGCAGTTCGCCAAGATGGCAATGAAATCTCGTGACAGGTTTCTCCCATAGTTTGGTCTCTCTCAGCCACTATCGAAGTAGCTAACGGGCCAGTCTTCAACACAGAAAACTCCTGCGAATTAATTCATATCAGGGGGATTAATAAATAACTTTCATGTCGAAATGTTTCAATCCAGAAAGGGCATAAGTGCTAAAATCAATTCATAGGGAGGTCTGAAAAGTATGTACGATAAACCCCTCATGAGACATTCAGCTCTCTACTGCAATTAAGTTTTGAGAGTGGTAGTCAACGAAAGCCTGCGTGATCAGTGCGACAAAAGTAACACTGTTCAAAATCCGTTAACTCAACAAGAGGCGCTCAGTGTTTATTTGGAAACGAGAATGAGCATCTAAACAAAGCATAAATATTGCTCACAGTTATCTGATTTTCGACACCGGGAAATTTTGGATAGGCAGTTCTTTCAGAGCCAGACCATTGAAGAATTAACACTATGATTCAATGTTTTGTTGGAGGGCTAGATGCCATCATTACCCGGTGTTGTGACAAAAATACGCTTCCTGGGTACAAGTATATGAGTGAACTAACAAACGATCACTGCATAGGCATGCCTGACGAGTGGCAAGAACAGCGAAACCGGTTGTGTGCCTCCAGGGAAATTTTGTACAGTCATTTATATGCTACTTATTATGATATATATATATGCGTGTGTGTGAGCCTTTTGCGGCTACCAGATACAAAACGCATGTTTATGCTCGACTATGATTGTGCAGTCAATGTTCAACATGGTCAGGTGGTACAGATAATCAATGCGTTCTGAGTTGTCATAAATATAAAACCAATAACGAGATTAAAACGTATAGCCTCATGATCGGTAGAGTTGTGTCTGTTAATTCCTGGTAATCGATATCTTTATAAAGATTAGACTGTTCTTGTGGATTTAAAGTTCACTCGCCTCTCTGACATCATTTCACTGCAGAATGGTGCATTTATTATTGTTTCCAGTGGCTTGGCATGAAACTGTATCACATTTTCCCTTCAAAGAACTGCGTTGTAATCAACGAACTATGCAGAGCCATGTGCGATGAACCGCAGATCCTACTAGAAAATAAACTTGTTTCGAACGACATTTCGGATACAGCCTCGTATTTCTCATGACCCATTCGAATGGGTTTATTTCAGTCGTAAGAAAAAGGTAGATGCACAATCACCTAATGAACTTCCATTGCAATGAATACCAAAAAACTGACATTACAGTGTTGAATCTGGTTTTCAGACTACACACCTGCCGCATTTCTCAAGGGGCGGAATAAAAATGTGTTTGAATTAGCCCAATCAGCCTCGTTGTATCCATAAGGTTCAAGACTGGGTTACCTGATCTAATTCACTGTTGAATCATATCCGACAATCAATACATATTAAACAGTTTGTTCTCCAGTTTTGATTATCCTTCGCTGAGAAACAGCAGACTCGCAAAAGGCAAACAGACGGTTGATGGTCCATGGTTTGTATGTGCTGCTTCAACAATATCCCCGTAGGAAGAAAGAAAGGTACGACCATCATTTTTCGCATCACCAGACTGTGACGCGTGAATTATTGGCATGTGTGCCGAAAACTCATACTATTCGAAGGAAATGCACTTTTTCACTTTATGTTATTACACCTTGAAATAACTGACAACTTTGCCTTGTTTATCGCTATGAACTAAAGGTAAACTCCGTCGACTCCTCTTCGTAAAGCTTTTAGACGTTTCGGAGAGTGTATGTGAATAGGTTTGTAATTTACGGTTATACATTGCCACTTGATTCATTGTCACCAGATTAAAGTACAGACGAACCACAGCTGAGCTGTTGACTGAGAAACGTGTCCTCTTCCCTTGCATCAGCCGGAATCCATGGGATCCATCTTTTATTCACTTGTTTGTAAGTATTGACTTGAGATAAACATTGTTAATCTGAGCAACCATCTTCAGACTCAGTATTCATGCTAAATGTGTGGTTTTATGTCGGGCTACCTTCAACTGTTCTGATCGCTTATAATTTTCTGACAGTTTGGACAACGTTCAACAATTTAACACTACTTCCGGCAGCACAACTAGTCCCGCGAAACGTTCGGAATATCTTTTTATGTTCTCGCGTTATTCTTGCCCTTCTTATCTAGAACTGTGGTACATATAGGAATAATAATTTATTGGGACAGATCACACGGATGAGACACATCTTTACTGAGAAGGCCAGAAGGCCGCGTTCTTCATCGGATAGTTACTACCTAGTAAATTGGTCCCATGCACAAAAATGCTTGCAATGCATAGAGGAANAAGGCCGCGTTCTTCATCGGATAGTTATTACCTAGTAAATTGGTCACATGCACAAAAATGCTTGCAATGCATAGAGGAAAATGTTTGGGAGATCTGGAAAAGAGGAGAAAGTCTACCTCCTTTGAACTGTACAAAATTATTGGGGGTGGGAGAGTGCAAACAGATCTGAAAGATGTTGATTCCCTTAATAATAGTGGAAGTTTTGTGTGAATAATGCTCTTCTATGAATACCCATTTCCTTAATCCCGTTGGTTATTAAAATGATCTTACCAAAGTTTGCACCGACAACATACGTTTGGAATTTGCAGGTTGATTTCTCAATGGTTGTTTTGTACAAAAGTTCTGCCGAAAATATTTTGATATTCACCGACCCTATTAATTTCAGCACAAACTTTTCACTGCCTAATACTACTCATACCAATCGGTCTGTTTCCCCTGAGGAGGAAGGCCGCTGTTTGAGTCTAATTATATGAAAATCAAGAGACGATCAGATGGTACCAGAAAATCAAACAGAGTGAATGCTATCTGCACCTTCTAGTTTTATCCTTGCAACATGCAAGAGGTTTATTGAAAACTCCGTTCTTTGAGTAATTTCTCTCCTAACGTACTTCGAGAAGAAGAGGCTTTTCTACAAAGGACGCTATGAGATAACGGTTATCCCGAAAAAAGTGCAGTGTGCGTAGCGGAGGAAGGCCACTTGTGAATCCCGTTAGCAATGTGTTGAGTAAAAGTGCCTTCCTCAGACTGTGAGAATTATTTTTAATTTCTTGACTCTGCACCAGATGATGTTTCAATGTGAACAGCATAAAAACGAATCGCATATTTTATGTTACCAGAAGATTGACTGTTTACAACGGTCTTACGGGGCAGTTGTCATTCAACGTTACCAAACCAAAGAATATGATTGAATAGCGAACTCCGGGATTGTTATATTTTTTCTTCATGCATTCAAGCATCTCCCCATAAGTTATTTCTGTTGTACGTTCGTTTAATCGGAAAGGCTGCACAGTGTGATGGATTATCGTTAGTAGTTGCTTGTAAACTTTATATAAGTACTCGAGAGGCCAAAGATCACCTTGGCATGGTCGCCTGCTTCATAGGCGTCAATGCTATTCACCTGTGGTTATGCGGTGTTTGATCCACTTGTTCAATATCTATCTTCAGAAACCAAAATTACTGGTGAGTTTTGCTAGATTGGAATAATTAAAAAGGATAGTGGAGTTTTCGAATATTTATTTACACAGGGGAGAGTTGTTTTAGCAAATGTCTAATAAATAAGGAAGATTAGGTACTACAGATTTAATTGTTCATTTTGGCAGTCAGTTTTGATTGCTCAAGACGGATCACACGGGTGAAGTTATCAATTTACCGATCATAGTCAGTGTAAAGATGCATGAAGAAGCAGGAACATGGAAGAAGAAAGTTTCGGTTAGCTCGTTTGGTTTTCTCTGGCATCAAGCACCGTTTTGATCTTGGGTGTGGGTTTCACTGTTTGGAACATAGTTAATTCCCCTCGAGGTACATGTGTTTAAATGCGAGGGACATCCTTGTGCTGATAGACAAAGAATACTGTACAACTATTTCATCCTGTTTTGGATTCGTCAACAGGGCGTACTGTGTGTCTTTGTCAGGACTAGAACCGCAAACCTTCGGGTCTCGAGTCAGCACACTTAACTACTCAGTTACACGGTTGATGGTCATCACCTTGTGTGAATGGTTGAATAAATTCGGACGGAGACCGTTTGGATTTGTGGCTTATCACAAACGTTTCCATTGCATTTAAATGCATTTTGCTCGTGGCGAATTAACAATCTCCCGGTGCCCGGTGCCTGTGAAAAACCGAATAAGCGAATCTAAACATACACCTTCTAAATGTATTGAGCTATTTGCGCAAAGTGACAACCGTCGACAGTATAGCTCACAGGCAAGGATTTGCGGTTCGAGTTCTGACAGGGACACAGATAGATTTCCATTGCAGTATTTTCCCTTTGATACACTTTTTCCTTTCTTTTCATTTTATTTCCATTTAATAAATATACAAAGAGACAATTTTCACGAAAGGTGGAGGCGGCCAATCAAAGGGCTGCCGTTCAACACACAATGGGGAAAATCAGGCGGTGGTGGTGGGATTCGAACTTATTCCCGGGATGACAATTTGGTGACGTTACCACTGAGCCACTCACTACCGTCCGGATCATTTTACACGTACTTCAGTATGTCGAAACAAGATTATTCGTAAGTGTCCATTTGTGTGATGGCACCAAAACAGTACTCAAGTCAGTGTCCACTCGTTTCATATGGTGGTTTTAAATTAAAAACGGCCAATTGGATAGCATCAGTCATAGTTTACACTCGGTTCTCTACTGAGGTGCAGTCAAGGATGGAAAAGAAGGATAATGATTTCTATTATCACTAACACGGATTTCTGCAAACGCACACATATTCAGTGCCAATTACCAGCATTTTCTGATCCCAAAACATCGTTTTAAGTGTTTCTTGATAGCCTGACCTATACCGATATAACTAAGCAGATCATTTCAGATACACTAAAATTCCTGCTGTTATGCCACTGTTTGCTATCAGCGAAAGTCATACAATTCGACATCCCATTTTGGGGCATTGAAACCACAAAAATAAAGAATTCATATTTCAAAGCATAGCTAATTATGAGCCGTATTTCCTTCTGCCTGCGATGATAAACTCAGAAAACGTAACTTACTGCTTCTGAACTCCTTATGATGTACATCTGTTGGGAATTTAAAGCCGGGGTTTGAGGATGTCATAAAATGTGCAGATAACTTATTAGAAAGAAATTGTAATCCGCAGAAAATCATATAGAGTTTTCGCTCTACGTGATTCTCCATAGCTGTTATATAGCTTTGAATAACAACTCCAGTTAAAAACATTTTTGAAGTGCTGACGGATAGACGTGAGTTAGTTTACATTTTAGTGAGAGAAGAATATTTTAGAGTGAAACGAACACCGGGACTGCCTTCACTACGTTGCAGATCAGTGCAATTTGAACAGATCTGTTGTGCAGATCGTTTAAAACCCTCCAAAGCTTCTCGATTCCCTCATTCTGACCGTTGATCTCGATCGATCTGTACGTGTACGCAGTCGTTGAGTTGAACGCATTGACAGCTATTGAAGGCTCCTTTTGACACAGCAAAACGCTGTCTTTCTCTTGACGCACTATCTTTCGATTGTGCTTTGACAGTGCAAGCTCGCACTCAAAGAATTGCCTCACGATTCGAGTACTGTAGAATCCCTTGAGAAGATTCTGTAATGTGGATTGCACACTGGTAATCCGTCCTAACGATCGAGTGACGCGCTAATCCCGAAGTCAACAGAAGACGAGATTCTCTTGAAATGCGGTACTATTATGACAAACATGAATACGAATAAAAGTTACAAACCTCGAATCGTGAGGCAATTCGTTGAGTGCGAGCTTGCACTGTCAAAGCACAATCGAAAGATAGTGCGTCTTAAGAACAAATTGGGGAATTAAATTACAACAACATACCAAGAGAAAGCGTTTTGCTGTGTCAAAAGGAGCCCTCAATGGCTGTC
>UZAN01055862.1:2539-14111 GCA_900618425.1 Echinostoma caproni | reverse complement strand
CGGTTTTAACTCAGTCGAGGTAGCTCGGGACGAAGGTGGTTTGCTGTGTGAGACCGAGACAGACTCCATTTTCATAAATTTTCTGACTTTCTTTGCGAAGAACAGTAATGAATCCGATTGGTTACTGGCGAGGGGCAAGGGAAGGGTGACCAGCCGCAACCCTAGACACCCACCCCCGACCATACTGAGGCTTTTGGAGGCTATAATCAATGTGGAAAATCTCATTAGTTCCCAGTGCTTTTTCAGGGATTCAATAAATAGCGCCCTTTCAACATATCCGAATAAGGCGATGTCTTAACACGTTTCATTGATACAAAGAGAGGAAAAGCTTAAATCAATCGTATTCACGACACATTTATCAGGCATTTGGGTTTATATCGCTTTTCCGACGCTACTTTTACTCATCATGCGAGATGAATCTCTTTGGATGAAATCGGACTTTAAAAGTATAGTCGGATTTTAATGAACCTGTTTAGAGGAAACGAGACTTCTATTTTTACACCATGCTAATCATCTGGAAGTTGGATTTTCAGCATCAGACATTCTTACTACGTTAGATTTTCTCTGAGCTCAATGAAGCGCCTGCCGGCAAAGCCGTAATTACACAACACCCGGAGTTCCTCCACTATCTCGCCCTCCGTGATTTGTCTCCCGATTGGCGTGTTTTTTCATTTTGTGTTCTCATCACTTGTGACACCCGTCAACTCATACCTTTTTGAATAGGAATGTTTACCGACGTTTCCACACTGGCTGGTGTCTAAGACTTCACCGGTGTTTTATGTTCTCCGGGATTCGGCTCAGTCTCACAGGGGACTCTGTTATAATATACCATATCAGGTTGAAGTTTTTTCTACAATATTGTCAAACTTTGTGAAACCCTTCTTAAAAGTAGTTTTTCTGCACGACAGAGCTAATCTACTCTTGTAGTGGACAATTCCGTTAGCTGCCAAATTTTCTGTTTGTGGTAGACCGGTTGTTTTCCGTAACTGTATAATGAGACGCCTTGCCGTTGTGTTCACACTCATGCATGCGCATTGGGATGTATTTAAGAAAAAAACATTTTGATTTGTTCAGAACTCAATGTGCATACATCGAAAGTCACAAACATATCCTGTATTCGGTCATCTTTCGTCCGACCAATGAACCTCTTCAAGCTATTGGAAGTTCTAAAATCGTGGTTATAAGTTTGATTACAGTGCGGAAGCTAATGTTTCTCCCTTCACTAATGGAGCCCTTTTCGCATTTGAATTTGTGACAGGGACAGCAATTCCACCGTCTGTCCATTCTGATGTCCCGACCTATGGTATCTTTTTCATCAGTATACAACAAATGTCAAGGTAACGCTTTTGAATGGGATTAAGGATTAATCGGAAGCTTCCGTCTATTGAAGTGGGATCAATTCTGTCTAGTTTCGAACACACCTTACAATAGCAGCCCTTAGTTTGGCCGCTTCCCCCTTCCTGAAAGTTGTATTATTATTGTGTATTCAATAAGAGGAAGTAAGAATGAAACAGAAAATAGATATCAATCTGTCGATAAATTCAACCACTTTAGCACCATCTGGCTTTGAGTTACGATTGGCTGGTCGAGTCCAAGATCCAATCACGGTAGTGTTTGCACATTCAACCCATCCCTGTATGTGAACGTTGTACCCAGCGGATGCATCACGGATGAATTGTCGGCACGGATACAGAAGGCCCGAATGGCATTTGCGAACACATCTTTGGAGCCGTCGTGACATTCGGCTGTCCGTGAAGAGTCGAGTGTATGCTACAGCAGTTCGGTCAGTGCTGCTTTAGGGTGAAGAGAGTAGGCCATTACGGTGACAGGATAAAGATAGATTGTCGGTGTTCGAANAACACCGCTCTTTACGTCGCATTGCACGAGTCTGGTGAAGAAACCGGGAGAGCATTGCTGAGGTTAGGCATAGAGATTTAGGTAATCGCGATTGTCCACTGGAGCAAGTGATGGACCTACATAGGTTACGTTGATTGGGACGTGTGTTATGCAAATCATCAGATAGATTGCTGAGGTAAGCAATGAGTAGAAAAAAGTAAAGCACAGCTAAACTAGGACCTGACATGAGGGTTTTGAAGAACCTGACCAAGGTACTCGGTCATATGGGTCTCGCTAGGCTCCCTGGATAGGGACCTCGTGACCATTGTAATAAACGATTAGAAATACCAAGTGTTATGGCTTTATGTCGTGAACGGTGGCCTTCGTGCATCCACTAAATGTCCTTGCGACCTTGGGTTTCATGAGTTTTCCATTTCCGCCCTAACATTGATTTAAGTATTTCACTCGGGCTTTTAGACCTTCACCTAAGCAACCGAAATCGGCGCACGATATTGCATACGCACCGTCCCCATCGATTCCTTCCATCTTGCTCAATCATCAGCTAAATCGGCTTGCTGTTTGCCCGGTATAGCGCGCAATAAATTCCTAAATGTTTCCGCCGCTTATGGCTAACATAACTCTAGGCTCATTCTTAACGAAAGCAATCGACCTGCAGACGGGCCATTTACTTTCTTATCGACACTTTCCTCTTCAGTCGTCGCAGACTAGGCTTCCTTGTCCAAATTTGTCCAGCCCAGTTGTTTGTTTCTGTTCGGAAGAGGTAATAGACAAGCCCCGCTAGGATCAGTGATTGACTGAATCACCAGCGAGATTCAGTCAGAAATTCCACGAATTTGAACTCCAGCTGTATCGGTCGACCTGTCTGTCTATCTATCTACCTATCTATCTATGTATCTATCTATCTATCTATCTATCTATCCATCCATCCATCCATCCATCCATCTATCCATCCATCCATCCAACCATCCATCTAATGTGTCCATCATCTATCCCGCTCAGTCGTGTTCTCGACCGCGAATAAAAGGAAGATTCTCTCGCATCGACAGGATTTCTGTGGACTACGCGCGTTCACTCTTTTGCGTTTTTCATTGATTTTATATAGGGGCTACAGCGTCATCTTGCATTAAGTCACTGACCATTGAGTATAATCAAACATCACGGGAGCAGTTTACCTCCATTCGTCACTAAAGTATTGTCTCCCGTTATGCCGGATCGCTTACAAAAGAGAACCACGGATTCAATTCCGTGTAATCTGCCTTCGTTGTGACCAAATGTTCACTTCGTACCAAATACCTGTATCGCATCATTTATCACAATCAACCAATACAGTTTTCCTCTGTCGTAGAGGGCCTTTCAAATCATTTACCACAAGGTGTTATTCATCTGTCCAAGTATGCGTAAACTCATTGAATACATTGGTTTCCTTCTCTTGCAGTTGAGCAGTTTACTCGAGATACAGAGAGATGCACTTTCAAAGAGTCAGTCTCCACAAGGTACTGAAAATTGATCAAATTTTGATCAGTTAATTGCTTTTCTTATCATTGCAGTGGCTGGAGGAATGAGGAAGGTCGCATCAATATCTTGAGTTCGATCAGCTAGCTGTTGACTTCAATCGGTCGTTTCACAGTTGTGGATGAGTTACAGACTGACGCAATACGATCGTTTTTGCTCTACGTTTATTAGAAATAGAGCTTGGGTGTAAAATATAGATTTTAACGTTCGCATTGCCAATATTTGCTTGATTTCACGTACGTAGGAGCAGTTTGATAGTATTAAGTCAAGGTTTTAGTTACTTTGCTGTAACCAAAAATATCAATCGTAAAAATTCCTGTAATAGTCGAAGGGAACTGGTGGGTAAGAAAGCTAAAGCTAGGTCAAACCGGAAAATGGAAAAGCAATGTACATTCGTTGCAGCTTTGGCTGGCATCATGAGTAGTGAAAATCCATTCGTCCCATTAAGGATTGAACCTCAGAGTTCACCGAAGGCAATGTAGGTGAGGGGTCATGTGTTACGCATGTCACCAGATAGGTTGCCACAGCGAGCGATGTTTGCCGAGGCAGGGCGGGGTTGGAAAAAGGTTAAGAGTGGTCAAACGAAGACCTGGAATGCGGGTATAAAAACCCTAATCAGGGATGTCGCACGAGTTTTAAACGGGACGATGGGAGATAACAAAGCACAGCCACGCACGGTCATATCATAGATCATCTTAGATCCCGGTGAGTGTGCCGCGCATGCCATGGAATAGGCTTCCTCGGCAAGGTAGGTAGTGTGTGGTTGAAATAAGGTCAAGTTTGGCGAAACTGACCCGACATGACGGACTGGAAACCTGGACTAGATGACTTGGTTATACAAGTCACTTCGGACCACTTAATGTAATATCTTCCTTTAGAAAAAGGTTCCGGTCGTCACTGTTGTTTTTCTGTTGACCACTGTGACTTACTTGTCGCCTATCTCAAGCGATTCCACGTTATATCTACCGTGTGGAAATTTATGTACTTTCTGAGCTTCGTCATAATGACAACTACATTAAGTTAGTCGCGGCTGTGGCTAGTAGTAGAGCTAATTTCTCCAGGACACGTTCTCTAGTACACTTTGTGTCGGAAGAACGCTCCTAGTCTTGGATGATCGAACGGTTAAATGTCACGTCGTATACCTAAACGGTCTGTTTCGTTTTGAGCAGATTGCAAATTATCTCAGTTTTTGTATGTGCGACGACACTTTGTGCTTGTAAGATTGAATTTGTGCGATCTATCTTTAAAGTTTCACACACACGTGATTGCATGTCATATCCAAACATGATTTTAGTGAATAGACAAATCGGCTGATCTCAGTGAAGTAGAAGTCAAAGTCCAATTCGGTCTGCCTGTCTATCTTTTAATTGATTTTTAAATTGCCCACTGCAGACTACCTAGTAAGCATTCACTCTGCTCCTTCAGCGTGGTTTCCAAAGTTCTCACTGAGTCCGCTAAATCGGAATCAAGCATAATAACTAAATCGATCAACGGAACCCGAAAATCACCTTTTACTTGTCTTGTTCACGCTTTCCGAACGGGTTAGCTTACTGGCAATGGGAAGTTGATACAGAACTCTATTTGTCTGCTGGAGTGAAGTTTGCATGTTTGGCCGCTGTACCATGCAAGCTTTTCACGGCTGTTTGCCATTGTTTTTATTAACTTGTAATACGTAGGGGTTAGTCACTCTGCGGGCTATCAGAATGTGTGATCATCTTGGAGGTCCTCTTTTTTCTCACTCAGGTATCGGATGGAATAAGAGATCGTTCGGTGATTCATATATCTCCTGTATAATAGTTTCGTGATTTCCATCAAATATACTGACCCAACGGAACTCCAAGCCGACAGATCGGGTAGAATATAGCTTTCGTAACCGGTCTGCTGGTCATCGCACAAGTCTAACAAAAAAAAAACCTGACTCGTGAAAACTGATTTCATCTGCAACTCGATTAGTGCCGCGGTGTCATACTTCGCCATAGTGCGTAATATTCTCCAACTAACCAACAGGTGCATGAGCATTGATAATGTATTTGTGAAAACTACAGGTCTACTAATCTGTGTAAAGTTTCGCTAAATTCATCAGCTACACCAATAGATTCATCAGTGAATGGGAATGAGCCATTTACGATCCTGTTCTGTTCGCCGTCTGTTGTTTGATCAGCGTCTTGGGTTTTCATTAGGTTATAGGGAGACATGAAGCAGAATCTTGAAACCTAGGGTAAATAGCTGTCCATTCAATATAGCTTCGTAATTTTCCTCCTTATTTGCAGCCAATATTGCCTCTTGGTTCGTTGCGTTTCATTGCTTGATTTCATTAATGGATCATCAGTTCATTTCGATTTTCGTCTTCATTCACGTCTATTTTTCTCTCTGGTTTTGGTTGCTCTGTTCCAAGTGTTTGAAAGTGAGAACGATGCTGATGATGAGAACGCTTGTTTGCCTCAGCTCAGTACCATCAAATGTGTCTCGGTGGTGCTCCTTCCCAATTTAGATAGAGTTCATGCGACACGGTTTGCAAGTTGCTTCTGGTTCGTCCCCGATCAAATTCGTTCGAGTGGTCAACACTGCAAGTCACTAAACTTCTTGGTTCTTTCTTTTGTCACCGCACCGAACTGTTTCTGATACTTGGATGCATACAGCAGAGTAGTTCAACCGTTTCTACGGTCTGGTGTGGAGACGTTGTCATTACGCGTCAATTGGCACAGTCTATCGATGATCGAGCAGAAATGTCTACGGGATGTTGCACGAGTTTTAAACGGGACGATGGGAGATAACAAAGCACAGCCACGCACGGTCATATCATAGATCATCTTAGATCCCGGTGAGTGTGCCGCGCATGCCATGGAATAGGCTTCCTCGGCAAGGTAGGTAGTGTGTGGTTGAAATAAGGTCAAGTTTGGCGAAACTGACCCGACATGACGGACTGGAAACCTGGACTAGATGACTTGGTTATGCAATTCATTTTAAGCTTCCGGATCGATTGCATCGGGTGCAGCTTGATCAATCGTCAAAAGCACTTGGTGAAGCGGCACTTGTGTATTTCCATATTTTGAGCGCGTAGGTATGCAGTTTGCCCACATTCTGTATCTCATTATTTTGTTACTCATGAGAATTTTTTTGTTGTTATAGTTTATTTGTACTCCTGGCTTTATTGGTCGACCAAATGGGCAACCGAAAGACCGTATATGAAAGCGTAAGGTTGCAAAAAAATAAAACTGAAGCGCTTGTCTTGTTCTATGTCGAGCTTATTTAAAGTGGAAAAGTTTACTCTAAAACCGACCTTTTGTTGTTTGGTATCTCACTCGCGTGCAATGTTGCTTCCCACAGTCACGGTTCAACGATGACATTCTTCAATCAAAGTTAGATCACCATTATGTATACATCGAATCATAGCATTGATTCTTCAATTTACTGGCTCTGAACCGCTGTCTATCCAATGGTTACCCGGTGTTGCAAACGAGGTTGTTTGTTGTTGTTCATATAAATGAACTGACAAAAGATTACCGGATACGCATGCTTGACGAACCTCAAGAACCACGAAACTGGTCGTGTGCTTCCAGGACAATTTTGCCCGGCCATTCTCTTACTACTTGTTATCAAATGTATATATATATATATATATATATATATATATCACAGGTGTGACGCGAAACTGTGCCAAACAAATCATGCGTAGGCGGTGTCCATACTTGGGTTCGACTCCCACCGAGGCTACTGAAATTTTCAAAATACCGACAAAAAATCATGGTAAAATAATCTTTGTGGAAAGAAAAACGCTCATTGTTTTGCATGACGGCTGAATACGACCAGGTTGCCCAGGTGAGTTTTCTTGAGGAATCCACTACCGGAAACTTAGGCTAGCCAAAACCTGACCCGTAAGGCAGCGAGGCGGTGTGCAAAAACTGCAATGCATTGGGGACCGGTGTCCAGTTCATCGGATCATACGCCCTTTGGACGAGGTCAGACGTCCCAGGTGTCCAATACGCCCTGATGCCCAATCGGGCCTTTGACCACTGCCACAACCGGAAGGTGTGTGTGGTTTGTAAGCCTCCTCATGGTTGATTTGGAATCAGGGTTTTGACCAACTCTTCTAGGGAAACTACCAACCCGGATGTCGTCTGTCGCTGACTTAGAACAGACACTTTAAATATGTTCAGCCATCCGTCGTGAGAGCTGACTAGGTTGATCACGCTTGAGCCATGACCACACAAATTTGTGGTAAGATAAGATAAGGTAAAAAACCGACATATGTCATGAGAATTGAGACATGGATGATCAAGGTACGTCTCATAACAATCCATTCTGTGCTTCAGCACGAGGCAGGAAAATCTGTGTTGAATGCTGGTTATCCAGGCGTCACTAGGAGGCTGGAACAGTATATGGGCATGCAGCGCTGATGGAGTCAACTACGATCAGTTGTGCCTTAGCTGTAGCGCACATGAAACAGTGCTTCACCCTCCATGCTTAACGAGTCGGGTCTAGCCTAACTGTCTCACGAAAATCGTACGGCTTCACCGACCCACTAAATCGACGCCCGTCAGCTAGCTCGATAACATGCACGACTGAGGTCTGGCTCACTTCAGCACAGAAAGAGCGTGGGGCGACAGGTAGTCAATCTGGGGGTAGAAATAAACGTTTGATCAATTGACCAATGAGGTGCGCCGAACGAAAGCGGATCGGACCACAGCGTTTCTTTCTCAATTCATAGTTCCAGTTTCTCAGTTCAAAGTGATGTTTTCTCAGTTCAAAGCGACGTTTTAGCAAATTAAAGTGATGGTTTCTCAAATTAATCTTAAAATGGTGTAGAGATGACCTCAAATTATGGCACACAATTGAAATGCAAGCTTTGCGTGGATTGAGTTTTTGCTGACGTTTTGAGTTTGATTACCTTTTGGAATTGGTCTACGTGAAAATCTACCCACTTTTCTGGGTAACCATTGCTTAGAAATGTTTTCCCTAGGAAATCCTCTTTTTCCTTTGGTATATGCGGAGAACAAATGTTTGTCACCCGATGTAAAAAGGTTCTCACAAACCCACGTTAGTATGCCGTGGGGAAAAGGCTGGAAAAATTGTGGGTATCGACAGTTCTCTTGCTTTTTGGTAAACCAGCAGTGTGGACAACTGTGCTGCAGTGTTAAACATGTCAATTGTGCTAAATTCTTATAAGTGTGTTGCACATGTGATGGCGAACTGTAGCGCCTGTCACTATCCGTTCAGTTCGTTGGTTCAGCCCTTCACCTGCTTCATCGGGGTCGTCCAGTAGGTTTGATTTGCATCATAAATAACCCACCGATATTGTTTGTCTTAGTATGGGTAATTTTTGTATCTACTCCTACCCGTTCTCCTCTCTCAGCCTGTTCACCATCATCCTCATATTCGTTGTTGCATTAAGTCCACCACTGAACTCATCCATTGAACTTAGTCCACATTGACCTGCTGAACCATGTTTTACTGTCTTTTGNGTAAAACTGTGTATTGGTTTTTCAATCCTATTTCGAGAAACTCATCCCTCACCAGCTGGCTTTCTTTTGCTCGGATTTTAAACAGCTGTATTTTTTGTACAGTTTGTGACACTAACATCCGGTTGCTGATGTTGGTGCAATACCTCTCTCTCTCTCACACACACACACATCCCTCTGTTCGATTTTTCCTGTTTGGGCTTGCTCCGTCTGTTTTATTTTCTACCTGATTACACCAACTACACGCAAACTATCGTTCCCCACCTACAATATCGTACCCTCTTTCCTTACGATTCCTTTCCGTTCCAGTCCAAACCGCTCCCTACCCTGAAGGACAATGACTTTTTGAATGATGTATGTAAAATTTACATTGGAGAAGAAGCGAAAAACCGAATAATGTCCCTAATGGAAGCGGATGTTCAAGTAAGTTGCAGCATGCGTTTTAATATCACTATCGTGTTTTATTGGAACCGAGCATTCTAGGATGCTTGCTGCTTTCGAGGTCATATAGTTGCTTTCTTATAATTTTTTCTTTGCTGTTGTGGTTCTGATCTCAAGGTCACACCTTGCGTGACTTTAAATGTTCAGTTGACAAGCCTGTTTTCATACTTTCAGACCACACTAGAGTTCTCTGAGTGTTAGTGAACGTTATTGTTGTGTTGGAGCATTTCAATTTTAGGTCTGTTCGTCACAGTTTTTGTTTCTCATATGGAGTACCTTTAAAATGACGATCGCGATGGCGGTGATAAATCAGTGGGGATAATACAATCCAGGGCATTGGCTCATTGAACTATAGCGGCAGTAAACAACTTGGACCCCACCCAACTAAAGATTGCTGCTTTTCAACTGAGACTCAGTATTGTTCAATCCAATAATTGTGTGTTACATTCCAACTGTCCATTATGCCCATATAATCTCAAGGTGCATCAAATTCTGACATGACGTAAACTCGGTTCTTCTAGTGCGTAATATTTCGAGAAGTCATCAAGACAGCTAATTTTTATCTGACGTAGAGCTATCCTGAAAGTATCTACTCTTTCGCTCATACTTCATCGTGATTTGTTCATTTATGGGGTCTGAATCATATGGATCCTCAACCCACTGATAATCTCACGACGTTTAGCTTGTCCAGCGAATAGGTTTTCGTTTGTGGCTTCTGTCTTGTGCGACTATCAATCTAGAACCAAGGGTTAGACCTATGCACCGGACGAAGTAATTCTTCTGCTAAAAATACATTTCATTCATCGTTCATTGCGTGCAAATCCCTATCATGTGCGTTGTATTGCTGTTTGTCATTGAAGCGATTTCCCACCCTTGGGTATATTAAATCAACTGGCTGACTCCACTTGAATAACATGACGCAATCATCCATTCATTGTGCGGTAATCTCTACACCCTCTGTACATTTGCATACAAGCTTTAGAAACTGGAATATTATCCCTGACCGTACCCAGTTCGAATCTAGGTGGAAAGTTTTTCTACTTTATGCCACTGTAATCCTCCTATTCATCATCATCGCCAGTCGTACGGAGGAATATAGATAAGCCAACTTCCCGATTGCTACTAGGCTCATAATGTGTAAAAAGTCAGAACGAGTATGTAAACTAGATAAAGAGCGGTTCCACTTGAGGGTAGATAGAGGATGTGAGTCATTCAAAGCAGCAAAATAAATACAGTTTGAATGTGCATACTCACCTCTTCTGATCTGATCTGAAATGGCAACAGCCTTAGTTGTGGCTCCGCTGCCATGTCCTTCAATATCTCCAACCAACTGGACCACGTGGTCTGCTTAATCTTTTCGTGCACATCCCTATACTTAATCTGTACGTAGTTTCTTCTACACTGTTGCTATAATAACAGTCGAGGTGCGGTACGAAAGAAGACCTCTAGCCATATACTGTGCTGATTCTATCTGTATCACCATTTTAGTTTCATAAAGTGAGATATTTATTCCGTTCTGTGGCTGTACAACAGTGAAACAGGTTATCTGTGTACGAAAGCAGCTGGTAACAATCGGTAGTATTCAGATGGTCTCAATTAGCCGTATTTCCTAATTGATCATGGATGTGGATATTATCACATCATGTTGAGTTAAATCAGGCAATATATACATATTTATTTATTTAAGAAAATACGAAACAGCGAACAAGGTCGTTTTCGATAATTTCCTATGCTGTCGAATGAAGTTATATAAATAGTTCAAAGACATATCACCTTCACTGGCAGATATACTTCGTCGATTATGTGTGATTTACAAACAAATATAGGAGTAGGTATGAAGTACATGAAGGTTAAG
Organism: Echinostoma caproni; assembly: GCA_900618425.1. Taxonomy (NCBI): domain Eukaryota; kingdom Metazoa; phylum Platyhelminthes; class Trematoda; order Plagiorchiida; family Echinostomatidae; genus Echinostoma; species Echinostoma caproni. The sequence goes on along the minus strand of UZAN01055862.1, from coordinate 2,987 downwards.
ATCGAATCGAAGTGAAGTGTCATCTGATTGAACTACGGAGTCCATCGAAAAGGTCATGAAATCATGGAAACAGTCAACTCCAACCATACAAAAGCGATAGATTAAACAGACGGATGTCACTGCTTTATTTGTTGCCGACGAACAGCCTTTAAGACATAAGGAAGCACCTGGTAGATAACGTTGAAGGCTTCTCCACTCACATTGTGTCCCGTATTTGCTAGGTGTTCCACAATGGGACTGGAAACGGTTTTCCTGTCCGCGTTAGCTGGTTTGTGTTCCTTGATCTTTCGGGAAAACTCCCTGATGGTTCTACCTATGTAGTTTGCCGGAAGTGCAAATTCATGAGAGCAAGAACGTTTATAGGCTTTGAATCGCTCGGCGATCGAGGTATCCAGGTATGGTATGTGCTCTGCACCTTCCAAGTGCAAAGTGCTTGTTCAAGACTGGC
>UZAN01055859.1:0-14116 GCA_900618425.1 Echinostoma caproni | reverse complement strand
GGACAGTCCGGTTTCGGCGTGTGTGTGAAGGGGGGCTTTAGGATGTGTGCACATGTGGAGCGACAATCGAAAGGATCACACGATCAAACTTGACCTTGCAGTATAACTTGTTTCAAGTGAGTATAACTCGTATCAAAAAATTTCACGGAATCAATAGTGTGACGCTTTTGCAGTCCTGGCTTGAACCCTATACAAAAGGTTTTGGCTATTCTTAGCGGAAAAATGTACCGAAACGCAAGCATTTACATCACAAAACAGGAAAAAAGACGCCGTTCATGAGAGAGTGGAATAATGTCTACACTAACATTATTCCGTATCTCCAACGGAGGATGTCAAGAAAATAGGTGGTAATGTTTCGTGATGTTATTAGGAACGCTATGCTCCCGTGTCAAGCGTTATGGAGGGATTCTTAGTCTAATGAGTTTAATACTACAGATCGATCTATGATGCCGGTTGCCGCGTGATGTTGCTACTTTTTTTTGTGTTGGACTTTGGGAGGGCTAGTAGTTGCTCAGGATGTCCAGTATCGGGGCAGAAGTTTTTTCTTTTTGTCGGATGCGAGTGCCTTATTGTTGCAACACAGTTCAGCAAAAAGTTCTGTTAAACCTTTAGATGCCACTCCGATCCCTCTGCAGGTTTCAAACAAAAGTCTGTCACCTGTTTTTGGGAAGAAAATGTAGAATCCTGTCGTTTCACTCTGTTGGACAGTTTTGGTTCCCCAGATGGATCACCTTATGTTGTGTATCAGATTCAAAATAACCCTGGGGGTAATTTGCATAGAGATTTGCGTGTTTCACGGCCAAAACAGGAACCGTTTTGCGTTTCACGTTGTTTGATGCTATTCGATACTTCCTTCACGTATGACGAACTGTAGCTAGGTTCGAATGACGGTGCATTCGCATACGGAGCGAGGACTGGGCATCGATTGCACAGGCTGCAAATTTTTTGTATTTAGAAATCCGTACTCCTGCATCGATAATACGTTTATGCTACATGTTCCGAAGTTAGCTACTGATCTTTTGTGCCGACTCATCTTTTCTCCCTGTTAGACCTGAGGGTGTTCAAACCGCCATTGTCGCAGAGCTAGGTCAGGCCAAACGGTTTGACTTATGGTGTTTGTATGGGTCAATTTTCACGTTCCACTCCATGGTTGATGAGGAAGTCCTCTTTGGAGATTTCACGATCAAGTGGTTTGCTAGCTCTCAGTGGCCTGTGCTTTCACCTGCGATTGGAACAAAGCAAATACTTGAATTTTCTTGTGCTTAGCGGAGGAGACGAGGCTAACACTTCAATTGCTGTAAGATATACTGAATAGTCCTTGAACCGCGCCACTGCACTTCTGAGGGATGGTGGCTTCTAGATTGTTGAGTAGTATTTGCTTGGTGACTTGAGGCCCAAACGTGACATGACTTCTGTGGTTGATCGTGAATACCAGGGATTTTAGTGCTTGTTGAGCCGGATCCCAGTAGCCCGAATTCAGAGAGCAAGCTGTTATCCAGCTGACGCTCGTACAACGTCAGACGGATTTCTAGCTTTCCGGTTTTCCGAATCTTAGTAATTCGCAGATACGGCTCTGGGCTGGAGAAAGTAATGTAGGTATCAACAAATGACGTGATAGGTGAGGCATTAAGAGTTAGGTTTAGAGGGAATTGGTAGAGCAGATTCCTCTCAAACTTCCGGCCAGTATACAAAAGACTCTGTAATTGAGTGTAACTAACTGAGTGAGACAGTAGCGAACTGACAGCAATGCCCGCCCTCTAATTTTTTGCATCAGATCCACCTCTCCTCAGTCGCCTTGCATCTTTGTACTTCTTGTATATTGCGAGTTTGGCAATTATCAGTCCAGTTCACTTTACTGTGTCTCGCTGCAGTTTTGTCACTTTGACCATCGGGGTAGCACACCTTGCCTTGCTCCTCTGGAACACCCCAACTCGACTAGCTAAACACATGAGGGTGATGGATGATCCATGAAAGTTTTTATAATCTTGGTGTTTTTTTTGTGAAAAATAAAAATAAAATGTTTTCGTACGATAGATATTTGTCTATTCAATTGTACTGTGGCGTTAATTCTGTGCTTCCTTTGTTGGGTTTACTCGCTGATTGCTGGAGGAAATTTCTCACAGGTCATGCAACACTATGCTCTCACCCGCCCCTTGCTGTCACTTTTCTACAGATGCGACATCTGTGTTCGAAGCCCGATGGACCTCCGTGTTTACTTGTTATTGATGGTGTCAACTTTCTTTGGTGTCGTGGTACCAGACTGAAAGATAAAACGTTGCACACGAAAGTCACAGTTGATCGTCTGGCCATTGTACATCATCTGAGACGTGCTTTGAAAGCAGACTGGCGTCATGGCGCGTGCATCACATCGCTGAATATACGCGGAGCATGGCCATCAGACCGTGAAAAATATACCCCCGGGTTAGTGAAATTCCATTCTGATTGGTATAATGCTATGCCCGTTAACTGATTTGGCGCCGAAAATTAATTTATCAGTAAAGTGGTGACCAACTTAACACTAGATCGAATTGACGTGTGCATTTTATATGAACTTACTTTTGACCGGTACTTAATGGTCTCTATAATATCACATACAAGAGGATATATTTGCAGAATGTGCGTTCAACTTGCTGATCGATCGCTACTGATTTGTTATTTTTAGTTTTCGGGTGTTACAGATCAGATTTATTATCCAAACTATAAGTGTTTGAGCCTAAATAGCTAGTAATCGGCACAGGCTGATGAGCATCGTTATAATCGATCGAAGCAACCGATACATTATACAAGCGATTGGAGAAATTGCGATCTATTGATCCGGTATCGAATTCACATCACGCACTGATGCGCATTTAGTGACCGGTCAGATTGTTTTCGCATTTAATTGATGTTCTGTATATATTCACATTGTTCCAGTCGTTCTGTCCTATAAGAATTGATAAGTAAATGAGAGATAACGAGACAGAGTGAGAGAGATTTTGGAGACAAAATATTGAAGTATATAATGTTTCCATTCCCCCTGGTCAGATTTGTTACAACCCAATGCAACAGTCTATTGGGAATTCCAAGATTCATTTGAATCATTCGCGTTTTTCATTCCCTTTGTGTGTGCTACACCGCGCGCTACTTGCATTTCAGTTCCTTCTGTTAGTCAACCACGGTCCAATGTCCATTCACTAACAGTTCAGGTTATGTTTGGGTCAAAATAATGCATGTACTATGTTCATTCCGCAGTCATTGCATAACGCATTTCACTGAAAAGATCTCTGCCGAGCTCACACGGTGTGTGTGTACACAATAAGAAGTGCAATTGTTGACGGGAGATAACGTTCAAAAAAAACTTGAAACACTCTGTTCCTGTGTGAGATGCTTGGCTCGTGTGTGCAGCAGGATGTCCCCCGTGAACGAATACACCAGACAACCGCAAGTGGGCCGAGTCTAGGTGTGGGCTGGAATCGTGGTCGACAGACAGGATGTTCTCCGTGGAGAGGGCGAACTGATAACCTGAAAGAGAAGAAAATGCGGACACCATGAACCAAAAGGTCCGGTGAGACATGAACATGACTCACATTCATACGGAATGGCAAGTTGCCAAGATCGTTGCACCTGATACATGTCTTGAATAGCTTCGTCACATCACAGCTGACGCTTACCGGACTGAAAAAGTATTTGCATATAGGAGAACACTGACTGGTAATAATGAGAGAGTGGGTGAAACAGTTTGATCTATTGCTTAGTAGTGCCAAGGCAAAATGAAGTTCTTTCTTTTGTTTTTTTTTCTTCAACTGATCGCTATCGTCTCCACAGATCGTAGAAACCGAGCCACCGAACATAATCCGAAACAGGTTTAGTGCAATTTCAGCACAGTTCAAGTAAGCTAACTAATATCAACTGACTTCCGTTCCACTCTCTTTCACTGAATACCTGACAATATCAGGATGTTTTTTCTGTTTACTTGTGCAGGACACATTCCGTAAAATTAGACAACTGTTATATCTCTCCCTCCGATTAACAACTCTTTCTGTTTCCCACAAGTTGGTGGGTAAATATGGTCATACTACTTCGCAGTGACTTTTCCCGGTCTGTCGAAAAAAGTGCATATAAGATCCCTAAAACACTAAATGCAGTGGCATCTTTAGGGTCACACGTACCTTCAGGTGAAGATTTTCAAAATGATCTCAGATACTCATCATCCACTATACCACGAATGTTCAAATCCTGTATCCACATCATCCACACGCCCAAGCTTCAAACTTTTATTTACTCCTATGTTTTCACAGAATTACGTAATTGCTTGCTTGATCAACAAAGCCGATACCTGGTCTCTTTAAACTCATTTTGTCAGTTTTTTTTAATTTGAAATCCACAAATTTGGTTTAAAATGCTGAAATTTCACACATTCGAATGCACAGCTACTACTGACTGACTAAATACATATTGCGCAACCTCAACCAATCATCCCATCACCAATCGCCAGACCCACGTCAGCAATACGCCATCAGGTCTCTCGTGATGAATCTTTCGGAAATAACCATTCGACCATAAGCGTGGGCGGATCAACACTTCTTTGCCTGCCCGTCAGACGGAATGAATGCTATTACACTTTAATCAGCGGAGTGTGTGCAACACGCGTGATCGATCGTGTGGTTGTACATGGTTGTACATAGGTGGAGTATGCATGCCATAGCGTCATCTACGAGAGATTTTCTATCGCTGCACTCGTCTATCGATTATGTAAGCTGATCCGGTTGGGATTTGTTTCTGCAGGTTCAAAGGTCCAAGTGAACGACCCGTCTGCCAAAACACTAGTTCGATTTCTCTATTAAATGCTCTTCGACGGTGAATTCTGGTTCGNGGAAAAATCTTTTTTTAATAGTCCGTTCGATTCTTGGCTAGCACGCTGGGCTATTCATGGTGGTGAGGTCTCGAACTAGGTGATCTTCCTCGAAGTGTGGAATAACTTTGTTTCCCGTACAGTCCAATCTCACTTCAATTATTCTATGAATACACTAATTTCGTTCTTTTATCTAGATATTTGCTGGGTGCTGATGGTTTTAAAGCCATGGATCCGTTCATTCCCGTTCCTGTGGAAAACTACACCCCAACTGAGCTGGACGCTTGTCTAAGGTTCTACGCAGAAAACCAGTGGCTCACAAACCCAGCCGCTCAGACCGATCACGGCCGAGCCCAGATCGCTTTCCTTTCAGCCAACAACCCCCGGGAACTAGACCGAATAGTGGCTGAATGGTAGCGGCGTGTAACCTTCCAATTGTGCTTGGAATTCAGTTTCCATGACCTCATTTCCCTCATGTACAGTCCCCTTTTGTCACTACTGTGTAGAATAAATCCGATGGATTATGAAATCTTTTTTCTCTGCACCGTTTTAATGGGGTTTGTTAACACTTTTAAAAACAATCCACATTTTTTGGGCTCTGTGGATATCAAACTGCCCGTGTTGATTTAGTTGCCTTTTGTGGTTTAGCATGGTGCATGGTGTTCCCCAATTTGTTTGTTTTACGGGGTGCACTGAGCAACTTTTTCTTGTGATAAAATAGCTATCACCAGTGCGGTGAGGGTGAATTGCAAATTTTACCAGGTGCTATTTTTTTATTTGCCTGGTGTACGCTTATTGTTCGACACATGCTGGTGTCTAGTCAGAAGTATATGAGTATAAGTATATAAGACCAACAACATGGTCAAACGAGTTCCATTTCTCCCCTGCTGATCTCTCATTATTGTTGATTGTTATTCTGTCCAGTCCCCCAAAACCGGAGTCGACACGTGGAGTACCTTCCATCGTTTGACTAAATACTGTTATCACAAAACAATGGAACAGTATCGAATCGACCCCATCTGACACCTATCGAACAGAGAGAGCTTCCGTGTTTAGGACACCCAGTGCATCCCGTTGGCTCATCTAGGACAAATAAGAAGAGGCGGACGAGCTAGCCCAATAACCCATTGGACACATCAACTCAGGATCCTGAATACTTCATTATCGCCGTCGCTCTCAGTCATATCACCTTTATCATAAAAACACAGTGCTTAGTACTTTTCACAGAAGGGTTTGCGGCCACAGTTCGTGAGAGAGCATTTCTTGAGGAATCTGGATTCTGACTGTGTCAAACAGAGCATGATAGAGAGAACATGATAGATGAGTCATTATAGAAAATAAATCAATTAATGGGTACCATAATATCAGATTGACCAAACCGGTGCAGGTGATTTTTTGGAAATTCACAACTGGAACTTTCGGTTAACCGGATCTGCAGGGTTTGTAAGCTAGTACTTGAAGACCGAGTTTAACTGATCGTTGATGTCCTATTTAGATTTTTTTCTCCTGGGCTACCTTTCACTCTTTGATTATTCTCGATGGAATCGATGAGCGTCTCGACCAGGATTTCCTGGAGTTGTTTTTGTACGCCCCTTTTTCGAGGGTTTGTTAAGCTATCCTCTTGGGATTCAGCAACTTGTCCATAGATTCTGATATCGTTTTGTCGCTCTCAGTTTGGTGAAAATTCCTCTCCTCGAGAAGATAGTGGTTAGGGGTTACCCGACAAGTGCTTTCATTGCTTCCGGACGAGAACGAAGCCTAGCTCGCCGCAGTACGAACTTGGTTTTGCCGAAATACTTCTCATCGAAACTCCGAGAGTGTTTAGGTCGATTTAATCTTACGATTTTTGGTATTCGAATTCTCTCGCGTTCAGCAATCGGCACTACTCTTTTCGGGTTAGAATATTTGTTTGGCCGGAATTCTGGAATTAGTTTACTCTGTCTCTCCTAATTTATTTCCGATGCAGTGTGGTAAATAAGGATTCTAATTACAAATTAGTCCTTGCGATTGTTAGAATCGCAATGTTACGGAAATTAATCTAAGTGGCAACGCAGAAATTTTCGATCAAGGATTGAATTTCGACCCTTGGGCAGAAGGTATTGAATCTGCCTTCGTTGACCTCATTATTGCCATGGACTATCCAACAGCATTTTTTCTTTTTTTCATGGATATATTATCCTAACTTTTATTAAAACATCTTTTCCCTAGCTCTTTCAATATTCTGCTGCGCAAGCGAGTGAAGCAGACTCCTGCCCTTTACTCTCGTATCACGTACTCAACTTTTAATTCATCCTCATGAGCATGCCTTGTAAGAAGTTTTTCTGGTCGATTCCAAGGTAACAATCTATGCAGGAATACCGAACAGATCTGATTCGTAGGGGGTAACTAAATATCAAATCATGTGACTGATAATAAGTTGAATCATTTTAAGTGGACCACTACATCTTTTAAGACAATCTAATCCACTAAAAATGGGGACGTGAAATCTATCGTTATCATGCAATCCAGTATATCTAGCTAACTAGATGCGTGTTTTCGTGATTCTAGTTCATTACTTGAAAGGATACTTCGTATGCCCAATTTCCAAATTTCTTTCCATACTTCGCCTTCTCGTCTCTTGTCTGCCCTAGTCGCTGCATCCAAAATCAGAGGATGTGGACTGAACCGACGATCGGTGGATAACCATTGAGTATCCAAAGCGGTGAATCCGGATCGGACCAAGTGGTTTTGATATCTTCGGCATAAATGATATTCCCACTATGCTTGTGTGTCACGGATTCCCTGTGGTTGGCTTTATATTATCGGATTTGGTGATGCAGTGGTTTAGTCGCTTTAAACCCCTTAGTCCGAGATCTGAATCTCGCTACCACCACCTAACCTTGATGGCAATCAGCTTTGCTGTTGTCCGGTTTAATACCACGGCCAGTCTATCGGGGCCTTGTGTGGTTCGGGGCTCGAAGTTTTCGGTCCTAGGTTGCCGGTTTCCGTCACTGAACAGCAGGTCTTTGCCACTATGGGGTTCGCTCCATCTGCTGTTCATCATACAAACATAGGTGATGAAAAGAAACTGACAATAATGCAGCAGACTGCCTAAATCGCTCGCTCAGTTCACATTCAATGTTTGTACGAATGTATCTTGCTCGCCTACGAATCACTCAACACACAGTGCACTGTTTACGGATTCCCTGTCGTTAGGTTTTCCAGTTTTCGTCGGGATGCAACAGCCGTGGTATAAACTGCCTTAGCGGTACGCGACAGTGCTACTATTTTCACTTCAAGGCTGGCGAGATTACCACGAAACAGTTGAATGCAACACATCATGTGATCATAATGTTTCTTCTTTCTCTCATGAAAATTTCAAAAGGAAATGGTTGCATGATATTTTCACTTCGTTTATCAGTTTCTCGAGAAGGTAATTAGTCGGTAGTTGGGGAAGTAGGATGGCGGTGATGAGGTGTCAACTTCATACAACTCTTCAGTAACACTGGAGCAGGTGCCTAAATACCGTAGGTTATGTTGATTTAAGCATGTCTTGCGCAAGTCAAATGGATGAAACCCCTGACCAAGAGACCCGATCATATAGGTCGCTCTAAGATTCCTAGATGGAGACCTTGGGATACACTATGCGATATCGCTTACCGTCGTAATCAATGGCGCTCATGCATTTATTCAATATGCTTGCAAACTTGTTCTATCTGAGATCAAACTCTGGCAATGGTGGACCGATGTAGATTGATACAAATGCACTAATTTACTGACGGAAATCGGGATCCATATATATATATATATTCCCCATTCTTAAGCTTGTTTGGCTCTTCCGTCGCTCGGTTTAGAGGGATACATAGCCTCTTCTGACCCTCCCAGTCTCAGGACCTAGCCCATCATTTGACAGGAATTAATAGGCGACGCTTGTGGTTTTGTGCTTTATCACTTATTTTTTAAATTACACACCTAAGTGTGAGGAACAACAGACGGGGCGTATCCCATAGTCACAAGGTTCTGCTGCTCAGTGGTGGAAACCGGCAGCCTAAGCCTGGGCGCTTGGAGTGGTGAACCACATAAGACCCCGATAGGTTAGGTGTGGTATTGAACCAAAGTCGGGTGGCAACGGCGGGGTTCGGACCATAGAGTCCAAAGCACGCCGGTGACAGCGACTAAAACACTGCACCACCACCATTGAAAGGCTGGTAGATCATGTTACCCTCTGCAATACATGATGTATCGTCATAGACACTGGTGCCTCCCAAGGCCTCACTATGGTTGGGGGTGGGTGTCTAGGGTTGCGGCTGGTCACCCTGCCCTTGCACCTCACGAAATGCCCCCATACGACCAGGCGTCTCGAATAGCCTCTGCTGAGGGAGCCCTACTCACTGCCTTCTCGCGGCGGAGGTGTTTTCCCACCAAAGTGAGAGGACGAAAAGCCGATATCCGGGGCTATAGACGGGTTGGTGGACCAACTGGCAGTTTCACCTAGGAGAGTTAGCCAAAAACCCTGATTCCAAACCAACCATGAGGAGACGAGTGAACCACACCCACGCCAAAAACCCTGATTCCAAACCAACCATGAGGAGACGTACGAACCACACCCACACCTTTTCGTTTGTGGCAGTGGTCACCGGCTCGATTGGGCATTGAGGTATATTGGGCACCTTGGACGTTTGACCCCGTCCGAAAGGCGAATGATCCGATGAACTGGACACCGGCTCCCAATGGACTGCGGGTTTCGCACACCGTCCGGCTGCCTTGCGGGTCAGGCTTTGGCTAGCCGAAGGCTCCGGTTGTGGATTCCTCAAAGAAAATTCACCTGCCTTGGCCTGGGCAACCTGGCAGTACTCAGCCCACAAGCCAATCATGGAACAATTTTTTTATAAAGATTATTGTACCATGATTTGTTTGGCACACAGTCTGTCCTCAGACAAGTGTGAAATATATATATAAACATAGACACTGGTATTGACTGTTCCATTCCTGCTCGATCTCAAATTCGAATTAGTTCGAGATAAGTATAATTCTTCGTTTAGATTTTTTAATTAACCGAACGACTCGATGATTTCCAGCAATTACTCGATTACTGTCTACTTCGCCCTATATAATTCGATGCATGACACATTTCTTATGTGTGGGGTTTGGAACATTCATCCCAGTGTTTACTTAACCTCCCAGAACAATAGTACTATATGGGTTAGTGATCACGACATCAAGGGCTTGAAATGTGCTTTTCCTGGGCAACCCCGGTTGCAAATGCTTCGAGAAAGGACAAAACTGTGCCAATATTTGTTGCTTTATTCCTAGCACAGTCATTCATAAGCATAGCTTCCTTTTCGACTGGGTTTTTATGTTGTTGAGGCTGCATAGATTGACCTGATTGCCCTGTTTATCCAATCGTGAAAGCCGCGAATTCGATGAGCAGTCACTCCACACTGAGGTGTGAGTTGTTTGATGATTTGATGTGTCAGCGTGTTGTTTTACTTGGACAAACTAAAAGCTTCTGGTCTCCTCAATAATGATTTCTCAGGTTTGTTTTATTTGATGCGGCGTTTAATTCTAATTCAAAACAACTGGAACAAAAGCAACGATTGTCGTGTATCAGTAGTCCATTTCGAGCATCAGTTGTAAGTTGCAGACGAATGTAAGAGTTGTTTGATTATATGACTATCAGTGCAAGAAAAAGCACGTTTTTGGTGCTTCATCCTCTGGCTAACACACCACAGTTGGTTTGAGGAGAGAAATGAGTACCTAAAAGGGTAAAAGTCGCATTTCAGTTGCATGATCGGGTGTTTTTCACACTTAAGTTATCCCACAGGCATTGGTTCGAATCCGACTTTGTGATAATATTTGTGATGTCTTAAACGGTAAATGCAGCAAAGAAAATGAGCTTATTTGCTAGTTTTGCCTATAATGAAAGAATTTTTTATTATGAATTATTTTGATCGACGAGGGATTCGGTTTTCAAAACAAGGCATCATCTTTCACCATCAGATTTTCCGTCAATTCACTGTACTGAAATCACGGGGAATGAAGTTGACATGTATTTATCAAAGGCAGACTAATTGGAATAGAGAACGGTTGCTAATTCTGACTTCTCACTTTATATTGGTCCACAATAATGGGGTTTCTTCATGTTGGTTACTACTATGTTACCCAAAACTTCGTCCTTACTCCAGGGAATTCCTTGACCTGATGGGTTGCCAAAAGCTGCTGGGAAGTTCTTTTGTGATGAAAATGTTTTCACCGAAGTCAGATTAGTCAAAATATGACATCTGGGGCTTTAACCGATTTGCCCATTTTTGAGCAGTTAGGTCATACTGGTAAACTGAAGAGCACTCTGACATCCAACCACTCAAGTAGATGTGTAGGAACCTTCCTTTCGGGTATCGTTTTCGCGAAGGTTTCCCGGCCCTATTGGAGGTCCATCTACGCCAGGCAATTTAATCTACACCAAATCACAGTCACACCTTAATGTGATAAACCATAGAAGAGGATAGACCCATAGTCACGAGAACCTACCGTTCGGTTACGGAAACCGGCACCCTAAACCCTGAAACTTGGAGTGGCGAATCGCATAAGACCCCTCTAAGTTAGGCGTGATTTTGAACTGATGCTGACCGACCGCTCTACTGTCTCGCATTGCCAATCCATTGTGGTTTTGCATCACTTTTGTTTGGTTGAATTCTGCTACTCACTCCTCACTCAAATCTGTTTTGTTTTTGCAACCCTGAAACAAAGCACCATTCACTATCCGCCAGTTATCCTTTTTTTTATCCTTCAGCCTTAATACTCTTGAATTTGTTCCAGATGTTGAATGTCGTGCACTATTTCCGGTTCTCACATTGCTCAGCATTGGTCCCTTCAATTTTTCGCGCAATGAGTACCTCTCCCGTAGATTCCAGTCGTATGAACGCATTGCGACGACTTCGCGACTGGCTTTCCGCGACAGATGTGCCTCTGAAACCGGCTTTTGGAGGTCAAGCGAGTACGGTGAGTGAAGCGTATATGACCACACACGAACCGGCCACCGGTTTGCCTCTGGTCTATTTCCGGCAAACAACCCCGAAAGAATTGGATAATATTGTGTCCGGTGCCATTCAAGCACAGCGGGAATGGTCTTGTCTGGCACCTCTAGAACGATCCAAGGTGAGTTGATCGTATCACTCACTGATGTGTGCGTTTCAGGAGTGGACGTGCTCCGAAGGTTTAGACAGATGGGGAGAGAGTGTGTGCACTAGAGTTGCTATTTATGTGCGTTGAACAATGAGTTTCTGCAACGCTCAAGCATTAACGTCCTTTTAAAAGTTTCCCATCATTTTGATCCTATCACGAAATCGCTCTTCCTGTTGGAACAGCGGATGATTGTATTTCTCCGGTAACCCTGTGTTTGGTAAAAATGGACTGTTAGCTATGCGCGATCCTGTAATTCGGTTATGTCAAGTGATACAGTATACCGCTGTTTTCGGTTATCACCCAGAAAATATTTTAAATCCTTAGATTTTTTTTAAATGCACTCGTGCGTCATGCTCATATTTCGTAAATGGGAAGAGTTTGTTTGGTAACATTCCCGAAAAATATGTAATCCCAACATGAACTCAAGCACCTTCACAAATTGTTCCCGGGCTCACAGTTGGGTGGGGGAGGAGCGGTTGTGCGGATGATTTCCTTCTGCTTCTGCTGAACCTAGTATCCAACAGCGAGCGCGCCTTGTAGTCCACCACAAATTATGGGAGGGGGAGGACGATATGTCTTGATCACGCTCAGAGTATGAGTTTCTGCCCTATGTGAACCCATCACACTGTTAAGTTCAGATTTTCAGTCATACCGGATAGTGTTTGGGAATTCGTTCCTTCATTGTTCCACAGAAATAAGTAAATACCTATACACAGAATGGGACGACATTTTTTCTTTGACAAGGTTATCATAAATCAGCCGGTCTTCTTCTCGCCTAAGCCAAGAACCCCGGGTTCCACCAATCACCACTCATGTTACCTTGGTTGAACAGTTCATGCATATTGTCTGTTGTAGGGTTTCTTCACCTCTCCTATTATGCCTTCCATGTAGGGCATATCGTGACCAACCTAATCCACGGTTAGGGATAGTTCAGTTTGAACAACCAGTAACCATGCACTTTCGTGGGCCGGTTTTGGTTGCTGTTTTTTGGCTGCCCATTTGGGTGAATAATAGGAGAAGAACGGGAAAATTGAAGGTAGAGTCGAAGAGAAAATTGAGAACTCCACTAAACTATGGCTGCAAAGCAATTGAGAAGATGCAAGAACGCCACTGTTTACGACACCATATCATTCAGTGTCTCTAACCATCGGGAACGATCTTCTCGAGGTCCCCAGCCAGAGAGCCTAACGGGACCTATGTGACCCAGTCCCCCGTTCAGGGCTTTCATACCCTCATTCCAGGTCTTAGCTTGGCCACCCTTGACTTTCTTCCTCCCACTACTTGTCTCGGCGAACATCACTCGCCGTTGAAACCTATCTGGTAACATGCGTAACACATGTCCCAACCAACGTAATCTATGGGTATCCGTTGTCGGTGGCTTTTCTGCTGTTGTTTGCCAGGCGTAGGGAGAATTTGGCTCGTAACAAGGCGTGGTTTGTATCTGCAGCTGTTGACCAGTAAGAGCGGCAGTCTTGAATTGATCCCCTCCACCGGTAACTGATGATGATGTGGTCGATCTGGGTCCAGCGTTGTGAAGAGTTTGGTGGTTTTCATGTAAGACGGTGACGTTTCTTGCGTGAGAAGTTCGTGTTCGACAAAAACAAGCGGTGGTCCACGCAGAGTTGAAGTAGGTGATCTCCGTTGTCCTTCCGGTTGGCTGGGATTTCATGCAGTCTTCCAAGAAGCCTTTCTGATTCGTTCAGGTATCCCACTTGAGCATTGAGGTCTCCGACGCCTACTTTGACGTCCGTTGATTGAGCACTTTGGAGTAATTGAGAAAGATCCTTGTAGAATTCATCCTTGATTTCAGGTGTACTGCAATTGGTCAGTGCATATACCAATACGACGAACAAGCATCGACGCTNTCGCCACTAGTGTTGTGGCATTCGGCAAGTTGAGAGCTAGGAAGCATTGTTTACGGATCGGCACTGGTTTTCTCCGCTTGCCTGTGACCTCCGTCCGATTCCCGCGGTTTCCTTTTTCTCCCTTTTGTAGTGTTCGCTCGTGTAACATAGATAGATTTCGGTGTAGTGTGTACGAGATCGGCGGCCCCGAGGTCGACGCTTTCGATTTTATCACTGGATTTTGTTATTGAGCCACCTGTCGCCTAATTCGTTGTCCGGG
>UZAN01055858.1:3197-14116 GCA_900618425.1 Echinostoma caproni | reverse complement strand
TAAGCTTTTTCCGTCCTGCGATACCTTACTTGAGCTTGCAGACTCATTGGATGGCCAGTCAGCCACTGGGACTAAGAATGTAGAGCAATTGTGTAAGTGGTTTTTGTAGGAAAGTAGAGTAAGAGACAAGCCCAGAGTCCCTAGAGAGGGTAAGGCGGGAGATAGGAAGAGGTCGGAGAGAATGGAGGCAGAAGAAGAGAGGAAAGCGTAATTTGGGGAGCTGTTGCGACAAAAGTATAGCATTTAAAATAACATGGTTCGTGGTCCTCGAGTCAGCTGCGTCCAAACTTTTCAACTCAGTTCCCGCCGTTCTCGCGCACTCTAGTCCATATAATGTCTAGCCTGCGCTTGAAATCTGCTGTCGATTTGGCAGCAATGACTTCATCCGGCAGCCTATTCCAATCATTTACCGCGATGCGGAACGCTCTTTGGCTGGTTTTCACTCCCTAACCAGTTTTAGAGCGCGTCCCCTCAGATTCGTTGCTTCATTGAGTTTGAGCAGCCCACAGTCTGGTACGTCCACAAAGCCTCTCAGTATTTTGTACGTCTCAATCAAGTCTCCACGCTGCCTATGCTTACTCAACGAAAAGAGATTTAGGGCTTCAAGGCCCCTCTCGTAAGAGAAATGTCCTAAGCTGGTGAACCACTTGGTGAAGTGAGATAAGACTGATTCTGAAAGTCTTCATTTCCTAGGTCGGGCATGGGCTTTAAGCCTGGACACAGTGCTAGAGATGCGGTCGCACGCAAGCCCTGTACAGAGGTAGCACAATTTCTGGTGTCCTTGAGGAGGACAGATCACGGAACTTCCGGTGGAGCCAGAAGCAGTCCAGTTTCTTACACCAATGAGACTAGGAGCACCACAGCGCTGCGACAATTGTCATTTCGTTCACGTAAATGTGAACGCATGAAGGCTTGACCAAAGGAACATGGTGCATCACGGTGGATAGCTCTTCAATTATTTTCAGTCAAACCTTTTCATTTCGAAGCCCAACACACCCTTTACCCATATGTGACACGTTCCGACCAAGACGCTGTGTTCACATTTCCTCTCTACTTCTAATCAGCTCAAAAACTTTGTAATATGAGCCCTACATTGAATACTTGTTCAAGTATTATCACAAAAAAATTCCTTTTTTTGTTCCAAAAAAAACGATTTATCCTTTTGTATTGGCACACCACCGTGACAGGTGCGGACCAGACAGAAGCGTTTACATTTTTTCTATTCATTTCTAACCAATAAACTGATTAAGGTTCAAAGATTGATCCGTGAATTCTTGCTCAAATATCGTAAGCCATAATAACTCATTTCGTGGATCAGCAAATCCGTTGCCTCAAATGTAGTGAGAGGAAGTTGTCAGAAGTGCCAAATAGAAAGTTGTTTAAATTATGGCTTCCTACTTCTTACCAGTACACTGAGCTCAAAACACTTGATCAGTGTAATCAAATATGCTACTGTTATGTTGCCAATTTACTATGTTTTACGCCGCTCATATCCGTTGCCTACTATTATGTCGCACAGCAATATATCACAGGTGAACACCACAAGGGCAAGAACACAAGATAAAACGCAGTAACACTAGTAGCAAACGGAACACGAGAACAACGGACTAGCACTAAGTCCGTAACGAATGATATTTCTAGGGTCGGGATCTACCTAGGCGAAAAACAAGATGCACGGCCGGCTATCGATCTCTCAGGCCTCCCAAAACACGAGAGAGAAGACACGGCTTCAGAAGCACGGGATTTTATTGGCGTTCAGCACAAGTCACAAGTCGCGAGTCACGAGTCAATTCACAAGTTTTACTTTGATGCTTTCGACCATGCGCACTAGCTTGCTTTACGAGCTTTGTGAAAGATAATGTTATTATTATTATTATTATATGTGACTAGAAATAGCATCAATCAATGCAAGAAAATGATTCAACCTAACAAGTACACAGTAAGAAAAGTTCAACCGGTCATAGGCCAAGGATCAGAGTGAATATTGCAGTACCACGCAATATTATTGATTAA
This sequence comes from Echinostoma caproni, assembly GCA_900618425.1. Taxonomy (NCBI): domain Eukaryota; kingdom Metazoa; phylum Platyhelminthes; class Trematoda; order Plagiorchiida; family Echinostomatidae; genus Echinostoma; species Echinostoma caproni. The sequence continues at coordinate 12,103 of UZAN01055858.1, read as the reverse complement.
GCTCCGCGAGATTGTGTCGTAATTTTGGTCGATTTTGTTTTCACAGACTTAGAAAGCATGCAGCCGGGCTTATCTTGGGACGAATAGCAATGACCTTTATCCTAACAGTTACCAAGTTCAACTCTTGAAATAATATTATCTAAATGTCTTCATTTCATTGCTTACCGAAACGAACCTGTCACCGGTAATGGCTCACCGCCCTGACACGAGCTGCCCAGGCAGCTGTGTTCACAGTCTCTCTCCTTATTTCAAATCCGCACACTGGTCACGCTCCAAAACTTGATCAATGGAAGTTAACTTCACCAGATGGACATTTGTTGAATTAGTGTCAAAATTTTGTTTCATTTTCCACGTAGGCAAATAGTTTTCCTGTCAGTATCAGTTCATCGCCATGCCACGTGTTCAGAACGCTCGGATAACATTCTCTTCCCATCTCCAATAGATACACTGAAAGTGCTTCAAAGCTTTATCATTAAAATACTGAGTATTGTGTTGAAGACCGGCTTGATTATTGTAAAAAAAGCTTATATATCCCAGCTAAAAAAAAACAGCTCAATGAAGTGAAGTGTGCTGACCAAGCATCTATGTTCACATTTTCTCAGTTAGTGGAGCGGAAATCTTCATGTTAAAACACCTAAAGGTAATGCTCACTCATTATTTCTGATGTACAACCTCAAAATAAGCATTTCGCCACTTTCGAAACTCACTTTAGTCCCAAAAGCTTAACAGCCAACTGTATTCACATTCTCATTCTCCATTTATAATGAGCACAGTAATTCCGCTGTAAAGTTCAATCGGCGGCACGGACTGGTTCATGGTGAAACTCTAAATAGAATTTATCTCCAACTATTTATGTGCCAGAACTTCAACGTAACACTTTGTTTTTTCTCACTAACGTAGCAAATACCCAATAGGCACTTGTTTTTACATTCTCAATTTAAAATGATTAGACTTATTGGGATTCGCAGATGGAGTAGCGGGATGGAACATTCTTGGTGAAACCGTTCGCCTGTGTAGATCCTGATTACTTAAATAGTAGATTCTGGAAGTAAACGTTTATCCCTATTTTTAGTCCTATTCTCGTCATTTATTCCTAAGAGGCAGCTCATTTTACATGCTCATTTTTAATTTGTGAAGAGTACTATTGAATCTGCCCTGCCAATATGCTAGTTCTCTGTCTTGAAGTACCTAATATTATACCCAATATTGTGATTTAACTGTTATTTACCCGTAGTACCCGTAGTAGTAGGACGTTAGTAAAATTCTACCTAGACCGATTCCGCATGCTGAATGTGAGTCTCACTCAACCTTGGCTTAGAAACCAGACATAACTAAGAGGTACAGTAATTGAGCTCCGTAGCTGTCTACCACAATGAAAGGGGAATTACCTCAGCGCTCGTGAATACGATGCAGAGCAATGAAACTTGCTCTTAGCGAGTACGAAGACGTACAATACGTGACCAACGATTTATAGAGCGAGACTCTCAGGGATTTATACGTGCAACGGAGGAGCGTTATTCACAAGTGATAACTTCGCGGCTGAGTGCAAACAGGTAAAGTGAACCTGTTAAAGCCAAACCCTGTTTTGAGTCGAAGATTGGTAGGCAAGTTGTGTGAGTACCCTGTTACTATACAGCCTTCCCTCTAGAAGGCTACCGATGAAGAGCCTTCGTAATGAATTACTAACTTGATAGCAGGGGGTAGTTTCTGTACCGAAATGGGACGCAACACAGTGGAGTTAAATTATAGTTACGCGAAAGATCGGGGTCGTTTTAAATATACAATCGGCGGATATCAGTGTGAAGGACCAAATACAGAGGCAGTTTGCTATCGAACGTAATGGTCGGTGAAAAATTGCATTTATGTCATTGGAACATAAATTTTAATTTGTAGATAAATGAGATATTGGTCACGGGTCTCGATTTTCAAAGAGTTGAAACGTTATTCTCGATTAAGTAAGTCGTCTTCCAGGGTGTGCAGAGCCGTAAATGTGAGTCGTTTACCCTGAAAAAACTGACCCAAGCTATCAGAAAAATGGAAGAGGTTGGCACAAATCTTGCACGTACGTACCCTTTGGTTCTCGATCCGGGGCTTCCATCCGGAGGCCTTGTGTTTCGCAGATGGTTGACCCTTGAGTCTCCAACAGAGCAGGAAATAATATATCTACCGTTGCAATTTCCGTTTCTGAAAGACTAGGGAGGGAAACGTAATTTTTCAAACCTAACCTGTTTACGTTCATGAATACTCAGCGAGGTGTAATAACATACGTTCATGTGTTTCAAGAAGCGGAGCGGTTTACGGACTGCTCTCCTGCTGGTGCTGGCTTTTGTGGGGGAGGGTGATCCAGGAGGAATCGGGTCTGCTACCAATGGCACTGGTGACAATTCAACGGCTCCCAACCGTCTGGTACTAGACAGTGTTAATTTCGTTTAGTCTATGTATGTGACGACTGGTTTTGCTCGTTCTAACCTAACGTGTCGCGTTTGCCTTCCATGTCGATGGTAAGGAAAACAAGGTCAATTAGATTACACTGGTGCCGTTAGGTTTCCCTTCTGGGGGCCTCAGGATGAACCTGACCGGTGGTTAGAGAGACTGAATGATATGGCTGCGTCGTAAACAAAGACCTTCGTACAGCTTTTCAATTTCTTCGCAAGCTTGGTAAATTGAAATTCCACATTTTCTCTTCGACTATACATTTGGCTTTCTTGTCTTTCTATTACTATTCATTTAAATGGGCAACCCAAAGACAGAAAAAACCAGCACACGAAAGTGCTTGCTTAATCGTTGTACATGGTGAAACCGTCGATGCCCACTGTTTTACCCGAATGGCATAAGATGCGACCCGGTTTTGTATATGGCGGTTGCAACGGATTGCGTATGTAATCGGTGTCAAGGAAAACATAGAGGCAACTGGATAACGCTGTACGTTGATAAGTTTGCACGACTTGCTCCCTTGGCAATGTTATATTTGACGCTCTACGAACTCAGTATAGTAGGTATCGGTCGGTTACAGTAACAAAAACTAGTTAGTCAGGCGAAAGAAAGCAACAACCGCAAACGAGTTCACCTTATGATGCGTTAAAATAAGTTTTGACCGTAGCTCAAATAATTAGCACGACCAGCGCGGGTTTTCCGATACCCACAGAGCCTGGAGATGTCTATGGAAAAGTTCCATTATACCATTAGCAGCAGGGTAATAGTCTGTCGTCTTAATTTTTTAGGTGCTCAGGGTAGCTAATAACTCAGAGAATTCTCCTTCAAAATATGCACCGCCATCGGTTATGACGATTGGAGAAGAACTGAAAGTTGCTACTCACTGAATAAGGAATGCGTAGAATACAATTTCCGAGGATCAGCCTTGGATTGAAATGGTTTCAGGTAATCTTGTAAAACGGTCGATGCAAGTCAGTTAATATATGGGGTTGTAGCGGTTCTTCAAGCGACAGTTTCGCAACGGCAGTTTTCTTCTCTTGCCTCTTACTTTTCGCTAAGTTTACTGGTAGATCCATTCAAGCTGTATATGATCATCAAATCACGGACCAGAAGAACCTTCATCCTAAACTAGCGTGATTAGCAGCAGGATATCATCATTTTCCAACCAGTCCTGTGTGATTGAGGAATATCAGTACATGGATAAATAAGCATGGCATACTTATCAAAACCATCACGTTTCAGATATAAAGCAGTAACTCAACCCCTCGATCAGGTAGAATTATTACAAAAGCTAGGCTACCGTTATGCTTTTCCTTCTTAATTATGGATCCTTCTCCACTGGGCCCAGCCAAGTACACCGCCAGATTTAGCATGTATCGCCATCATTCGGCGATAGTGATTTTTCAGAGAAAGTTTCTTTTTTAAATAAAGCAACTTGGACACTTCCAGAATTAAGTTTTGCTTTAACAATTATCGTGCTTTTAATAAGCTCGAAAAGACCGAACCGGTACAATTTCCCACGATGAGCTCTGTATCGCACGCTTCCTTTGCACTGATCAGATCTACTTTCAGGTTTCCCTACCTTTGCTAAAATAACAGCCTAGGCATAGCCAAACTTACCTCCAACATTTCGGAACTTTCAGAACATAAAGTTTCTACAATCCCAATCCTTGATTCTGTTTCCCCTTGGGACGGGTATCCAGAAAGAACGTGAGCAAAGATTAGTGACAGGTTCTGATAAACATCAGCAACCACCCAGTCACTAAAGGATCACCTGAACTAGGAAGAGGTCCTATGATGTCTGTGTGCACATGATGAAGAGGTGCGTCAGGTGCCGGGAACCAACCTATTGTTCGGCGTGTGTCCATGTACCTTAGAGTAGTAAGGCTTGACAACGCGTCGCAGACTGGGTTGTTGAAACCTGGGACACGGCATATGTCGCTCGTGGACAGGGTGACATAGTCTAGGTCTTATTTTTCGCGGAGACTACCTGAAGGAATTTGGGCGAGAGGCAAATGTTATCGGTTCGTGGTCAGTAAAATAGCTGAAAGTTCCTTGCCAATTTAACAGTTCCAAGATTTAGCAGGTTTTCGCGGCTGGGAGAAGAATTCTTTGGGTTACCACTTATTTTATACGAAAAGCTGGTGCGCCGCGCCTACAATGAAATACAAAGCATTGGTACCGAAAAATAACGAAGCATCCAGGTCGTGATGTTATCAGATACTATTTTGGCGATAGCAATTTCAGCATGCCAATGGCAGCTAAGGCCAACAATGGGAATTATAAATGCTTTCGATTGCAGTTGAGAAGTTTGGTTAGAGGCTGCATCAGTGTGGCACAACCGGGTTTCAAATGACGATGGAAGCTGAATAATCCCGCCAAACAGAGCACGACGAAGATGCTGGGTAGTCGATAATAGCCCGGATTTTGTCCGCGAGGGATTATCTTCCAACGACTGAGACAATTTCGTTAAAAATATTATGGAAGGTTGACCGAATGAACACTTTGCAGCGTCAACCTTTACCGCGTATTGAGATAAATATTCAAAATGTGCACTTATATCTCTCTTTTTAACTTTACTTCAAAGGTACAATTTTTAGGAAGGGGCAAGCGGTCAATCAAAGAGCTGCCATTCAACACAACGGGGTAAGTTACACGGTGGTGGTGGGATTCGAACATATCCCCGGGATGATAATGTGGTTATTTTATCACCGGACCACCACCGCGTTCATGATCTCCCGTCGCGGAAGATGTTGCCAAAAGGTCGAGAAGAAGCATAAACGTGAAGTTCAGGACAGACTTTACCGACGAACTACTGAAAGGTCAGTTTAGCTTTGCTTAGCTCAAACGATAGGCGTACGAATTTGAAAATCCCTAGCAGAGTAATGACGGTCGTTTCAAGGGTGTAGCCAGTAGCCACATAAAGCTGATTTTATGCGCGAACCAAATCGACCTTACTGAATAGCTACTCAACAACGAGTTCCGCAGTCAGAACTTGTATGTGAAGAGCGAGATAGCTATCAGGGACTGTCATTGTTAGGTGCTCGATAAAGGTCACAAAGACGTCAGTCATTAAAACACTTCGGACTATATGAGGAATGGATATTGACGAACAAGTTATTTGAAGGAACCTCAGGAATCAATTACTACGGCCCAATAGAAAACTTAGTCAAGGGTCGACCTTTCACGTTTTTTTTCTTAACGACATCTACTAGTTTACGCTTCCTGTTATCTACTGGTAATACCATGACAAGCAGAATACGGATGCATAATATAGCAATTAGGACGTAGAAAACCCATGAGTAGTTGCTCTTACGGACGCCCTTTAAGAGCTGTCTTATACGCGTATCGTTCAAACGCAAAACTTTGTGATCCCGAAATCTGTACGTTTCTTTACTACAACCTGTTGTAACGTTAGGTTGAACGAAACCACCGGACTACACGAGCCCCGAATAGCGAAATGAGCGGCAGCGGTGACCCACGAACGGAACCGTACGACCCAGCGGTATATTGACGATGCCCAGTACGCCCGACTGCGGTACCCCAAGCGAGACCCAACCGGACAGTAACGAGAGAACACCCCACGAACCAGTACCATCCCCAGAAAGCGACCAGAGAGAAGAAGGAAGGAGGGCCTTCAGGCGAGTTTGTGCATTTGGCTCGACCGTAAAGGCGGAGAAAACGGACAGTCCATCTATTTATATACAATTCGGGGACCGGCCGTCAATGAACTTGGGAATTAGCTTGAAAGTAGTAAATCACAGGAAAATGGACCAACGAGGGTCGAGTATGGCTGGTGGTGCGGAATGAGTCCTGTTGCGAAAATCCGGAAATTTAAATTTTATAAAAATAATTGAAAAAATAGGGAAAAATAGAAAGAAATAGTCACTTTGAGGGTTAGGAATGTGGTCTATAAATCACAATCCTAACGATTAACCGAAACGTCCAACAATGATAGAACTCAACGAACACAGATAACACAACATAATAACATATAATACGGTATCTGAAAGTGTACAATGATACAATAACTCTCGTTAGCATACTTGACCGTGATCCATAGTAAGCGGACTGTACAACAATAAACGAACAAGTGGAGTGTAAGTGTTCAACCAAGCGGAATCAAACTCAAAACCGTGATGTTCTACAGGAATAATGACAATGGTACAGATGAACAAAAGCTAGATAAAAATAGAAAATAGAGAATGACGCTCACAACTGCGCTTTCAATGTAAGCCGACGCGCAAATGTCCCTCTTCCAAAGAGTTTTCCAGCATATCAATAGCTCTTTCTTCTTATATGGAGGATTTTGTCTCGAATGAACTATTACCCATGCAATCGCCATCGTAAAACGTTCGTAGACTTTCCTCCAGCTCATATAACGCAATACAACTAGCGTACAGTCCACCTTTACATCCGTGGTGGTTATGCAAAGGACCGCGTAACACCCAACCCAAGATAATGCGATCTGCATACGGATAACGTTCAACTCCTCTTATCTGCTCCAAAACCCAGTGAGCCTCAGGAGTGTCCAAACCAATAAGTATTCTCAGAGGGTAACGGTGGCAATTCCACATTATTTAGATGAGGCCAGTTGGACAACGCTTTTTGAGTAGGTCTAATAGCTTTCACCTTAAGTATAGAAGGTGTACGTTAACCAGTTTGTACTTGAGTGACGCCGAAACCGATACGAATCGTGAAATAAAACACGATTGATCCGTAATGTTCTACGGTACTGAAATAGAGAAATCATTACAAATGTACAATAAAGCAAACCTCAAATATGCGGCCGCCTTACTACATACAAGTTGAAACCGAAGGAGCGCCTGTTTAAATGGAAATGGATACTGGAGCATCCGTGTCTATAGTCAGCGCCAAAACTGTCAAGAAATTACCCCGATTGACCAGTTGTCAGTCCACGTTGAGAACCTATACAGGTCAAACAATCCCGGTTCTGGGTAAATGTGACGTACATGTACAGTTACATAACGAGAAACGCATACTCCCAGTCCACGTTGTAGCAGATCAATGTTTGGGCGGGACTGGATAAGGACGTTTCCAAACTCATTGAATCTAGTGAAGCTGGTAGCCTCTAAATCAATCTTTGAAACAATTCGCACGGACAATGGAACACCAATTACCAGTGAAAAGTTTCAGAAGTTTCTTCGCAACAATGGAATACAGCATATTCGATCTGCTCCTTACCACCCAACATCTAACGGCTTGGCGGAAGGACCGGTGCAGACGGTCAAACAAGGCATTCTCAAACAGAGTGCAGGAACCCTGCAGACCAAACTGGACAGACTACATTTTGCTTACCAAACAACTCCTACAGAAACCACCGGGCGATCCCCAGCTAAATTGATGTTTGGTCGTACCCTCCGAACAAGGTTACAACAACTTTTCCCTTCCCCCAGAGTAAGAATAGAAAGACAGCAGGAAAAGTTAAATGCACAGTCATCTCGAACTAAAGACCGATCCGGTTTATACAAGACTCCCACATGAGTCCACATGGCATCCAGCTACAATCGTTTCATCTACTGGTAACACCACTACTCTGAAGCTCGNAGCTCGGCGATGGGCGAATTGTTTGCCGACACTCTGACCATGTTCGACCTCGCGTAACTGAAAGTTCTGAAAGCGACGATAATCCACTCAGAACAGAGCAACCGACTAATTCTCCAAGTCCACCTTCACAAACTATAAATGTCCAACCGACAGAGCCCGCTCTACGCAGATCCCAACGTATTCCTAAACCAGGTGATCGCTATGGGGTAACAACGTACCACGTTATCTAAGAGACGGAGGGATGCTACATACCCATTCGTCTATCAGTTTCCATTGATCGTTCAATCACGTGACACAGATTTTCATGACAGCCACTGACTAATACTCATCTAATTCGTTTTTGTCCATGCGCCAGCTTGACCTAATTGTCGGTCATCGTTTAATCGATTCATGTACTCTCACGATCATTCACTAAATCGTTAACCCGATTCCGGGCCGCACGCCGTCTGTGTTCTGATTTTCTTTGTTGGGTTACGGGCCCTGAATTACGGTGCATAGGGTGGCGGTTGGAATTCGGTCTTAACACATATATGATGTGAAAGAATAAGAAATGGGATTTGACCACTGAAAGTCACAAGGAGGGATTTTATGATATTAAAGCGGACAAGTGAAATTGACCGCGTTGAAGTCTACCGGGATTTTCCTAATAGAGGTAATTTTCCTGGAATCGGTTATGATTTGGATATAGTGTAGTGAGTTTATCCCGGAAGACCCAGAAATTTGGCTGGCCCAGGTCGAGGCCCAGTTTAAGCTTGCTAGGGTAACCAATCAATTAGCCAAGTTCACTCAGTTAGTTGGTTAACTTCCAAGGTCTATGGCCCCAATCCTGCGCGACGTTGTCTGCAACCCATACGATATCCTTCGCGACGCGATTCTGGGCAGATTCGGTATGCCCGTAGAATGTC
>UZAN01055855.1:0-11348 GCA_900618425.1 Echinostoma caproni | reverse complement strand
GAATGAAGAGCAATTTCGATGCCACCTTGCCCCTTGCAATGTGTTTCCGTTTAACTCGACACCAGAATGCGGCTCAAGTAGCTGCCGGTTCGCGAAAGGACAAACACGATGTAGATGACAAGTTATCCTTGTATTTAGCCGACACTTGCGCTGTTCATCCGCTGTCTGCCTGGCTTTGGTTTCTCCTATCGACTGTGCCACTTGTACTGTATCAGCTGTCTCGTGGCCTTATGGCCGCTCAATTTTCCACCGAGCTGACTCAAATTTTGATCAAACAAGATTCGGAAAACGTTGATGACGAAAACCGCATTGCCCCTGGCACTTTGATCCAGTGTACGATAATCATGCCAGATCGTTTGGACTCTCCTCACTGTATGCTAAGTCATCAGAGTCACTTTACTCCGATTGATTTGAAAGTGGATAGACATACATCAGCCGAATGGTGCCGCTCGGATGAATTAGCCATGTGCGACCTGACCGCTTCATCTCGTCTTGCTCCTAATCCCTATCATTTACTTGAGGCAACCACTTTATTAGGTGCTCATGATGCTGTTAATTTGGAACGACTCGAGTTGTTGGGTGATTCTTTGCTTCAACTTATCGGCACACTGGACGTGTATTCTTCAGCCTCCGTAGATGCAAATGAGGGCTGGCTGACCGATCAACGCATCTCATTGGTTTCCAATGCGAATTTGTCACGACTCGCCGTAAAATTTGGTTGGGCAAAATACTGCACCGGCCACGTATATTCACCGCCCAGTCATTTTGTTTTCCCGTGCTACACGGTTTGTACCACAGTAAGTACACTTGCTGCTACCTGGAGCAAATTATCCCATCAGTATTATTCTCAATTTTACGCTCTGTATGTGCGTGGTTTCCCCTTTGTTTTTACTACGTAATTATAATTTACACAGGAATATGTAAGTCTCATAACCAGAGGATCGACGTAGTGTGTGGATGAAATGGCCATGCCTAGTCTATTGATTCCGCCTAAAACGGCTGTAAGACGTAGGTCGGAGCGAAAACCAAAGACGGGGGGGGGGTGCTATACCACAACCTATCTGTTCTCACGATCAAGGCGTTTGAAATTCAATCATCTGAATCTTGGGAAAAGTTTTTAAAGATGAGTAGCACCCTGGGCTCTTGATTGACCGGAAATGTGAAAGCAATGAGAGTAAATAAGGTAACATTTGGGGAACAGGAATGAAAGTATAAGGGCAAAAGCGAACGGTTGGAATGACAGCCTGGTGGTGGAACAGAGACTGTGTTTGCCTTTATAAAACGACAATGGATGGGGCAGAATATCTTATTTTATGTGCGGCCTAGTAAACGAAGAGGAGAAACTAATACACGATTCCAAGCTTGATTTTAGTCCTGAAGAGTGGAGCAAATTTGGGTCTCTTATTTCAGCATAATTCATCGCAGTGAAGAAGCGTCCGGTGCAATGTAGTAAACCAGAATTGTTCTCAAAACGATCAGCAACAGAACAAATATATTGGGGTTAAGACAGATCACCGAGCAAGCAAGATTTCATGGAACAGGGGAGCACATTGTTGAGAAATGAATAAAGATCAAAAGGTTGACGTTCAGGTAGAATGGACAGCGGAAGTCCTGGAAAGCATTGAGGGTGACAGCTTTTTGCATTGAGACAAAACCAAAATAAATACCTGTTTAATCTCTTCAATCGCTGAAGTAAAACAATGCCGTTGGGTTGATTAATTGTAGGGAACGAATGTGTCAATTTTAACAAAGATTACCTGAAATAGAATGAAAAGATCACTTCCGTGTTAAGTGGATTGATTGCGTCAATAGCCATAACGGTAGAGGAATGTGTGCAAACTGGCAATGCTTCGTTAATTGCCCATTGCGAGCGAATGCTCTGAAGAGGTATCTTCCTTTTTGTGTGTGTCCGCGCTGCAATCTGTATGGATTCTTCCGATCAGGGTCCTGACGCAGCATTCTTTGTGACTGTGTGGATAATTACTTTTGAAGCGAAGGGTCTGATCCGTATGCTTTGCTTTGCGGTGGATCATTGTCTGCAGGTTTACCGGTGACGTTTCGGTAATCAGTATACCCAAAAGTGCTCGTTTTTTATCGTTCTTCGTCTTCATTGAATGTGTTATTGACGATGTTACGTTATCGTTATTGGTAAAACAGTTGTATATTATGGTGGATGCTATGTTCTCAATTCCGTGGTTAGCCTAACGTTGCCAAGAAATAGAGAAATATCTGGTATTAATATTCGGTAATTGGGTTCAAAGAATTTCCCCTAAAGAATGGTAAGTATTTTGGGGAAAACTGAAAAAGAGCTGAATACCGAATGCATTGCACTAAAATTAAGCCGAGAGCATCGTGAAAGATTTCAATTTCTTCGATACGTAAAGTATACGTTAGACGGTATATTTAAATTCCATTACAAATGAGTAGTATAGGATTGTAAACGTTGTGATTTAATAACAGAATTAATGTACTTTGCATCGATCCGGCTTGTTTTGTTACAAAACTCCCAATTGATTTTCCATACTATCTAATAACATCTACTGATTAACATGCTGTCGGAGTTTCTGGAACTTATCCACTTTTCGAGTTCCCTATGGGTGCGACGTGGCAAACAACACCTAACAGGTTTATCGCTGATAAACTCCCGAGCACTTACCTCCAGATGACTAACCCATTGGCCCCATTCCACGTTTAGCACTAATTAATTCCTTACGGGGTCGGTCGTCACGCAGGATAACCAGAACCACGCTGCCCATTCCATCGAGCGGTTTGGTTAGTGCTAAGTGGGTTAATGCTCAGATATACCAGCTTATGGTTAACTCTGTCTTTTACACTCAACCCTCTCCCTATGCCCCTTCCTCTTAGTGCATCAGAAGCCTGCCTAGGCTGTCATTGTACTCTGCGCTGCCAGCGAACAGATAATGGCGACCGACTTATCCAGTTCTGCAGAGATCATCAACTGTTCCCAACCAGTACTAACTTCCGACACAGCTCTCAACGGACAGCAACGTGGCACTCCCATTCAACTGGTACGCTAACTCAAATCGACCACAGAGCATCGTTGATATGGCTTAGTGCAAAATCGCAGGTCCTATTGGACCACTTGCGTTGAGTCTGACCACACATAGGTTTTGATGCAGTTCACCCTCTTACTAACTCACTGGTCCCAGAAAATCCCACTAGACTCGATTGGTAGATGATCGTTTATCTGGCCCAGCCGTTCGTGCCCGTTTTGAATCAGAACTAGTGCAAGAACTAAACGCGATTCGGTGTGGATGATGGGATCAGATTAGAAAAAGAATGCACCCGGCAGCGACTATTGCTTCTAGATCGGAAACGATAGCCTGTCGTAAGCATTGATTATCTGATAAGTCAGTAGCACTGATAGAAAAAAAAGCGACGAATCCCGACCGCCCGGGATCAAGGCAGGGTTAGGTGGCGTCTGCAACATCAGCCCACCAAGAGCCCTAAGAAAGACTGAGAACTGGTGGGCAACAATAACTAGTGAAATGGAAGTAGCAGCTGCATCATGGAATATTCAAAGGCTGTTCCAACTGATACGCAATACTGGAGGTCGCCGAACCACAGTTAGTGAAACAATTTGCGACAAAAGTGGGCAAGGTATTCCCAATAGGGAACAACGGTTTGACCGGTGGGCGGATTACTTCAACGAATAGTTCAGTTGGCCAGATTACTTCATCGGCAACAGAAGCAGAAGCTCGCTCTTGCATTCATGCCCTGAACCAAGTAAAATCAACAGGACTGGCTGGGTTCCTTCTTACTGTCTCCGGGATTGGGAATCATGTCCTCGTAAGCTCTATTAATACCCTACTGCGCAACATTTGGACGCAAGAACTCATTTCTTAATCTTGGGGCGAATCACTGATCGTTCCCATTTTTAAGAAAGGATCACGCAACGATTGCGATCTACTTTTGATCCCTATCTCCACCCGAGTGTTAGCTTCCATCATATTTCTATGTTCGACTCCCTTCAGGGAGACTATTCGCGAACAACAAGCATTATTCCCTCCAGATTGCTGTACGATGAAGATGTGACATAGCAGGAGAACTGGCTCGTCTAACCTCTCGTGGTTCCTGCGTGTGTAGCGATAAACCGTATCGCGTACAAGTATTATTGCGTTCAGCTAGATTGTAATATTACGAAATGAGGTCATGAAGCCACATGACTCTAGGTAATGTACGCCTTGTGTGTTGGCGTTTTTTTGGTACAGTCTACATGAGGGCCGAAGTTTTGAGACTATAAGGGATGCCTAGATGTCTACGCTGCATAAATTCATAGATATCAGCTAGCGTGCTTGGATTACAAACTATCTGGTTTAAGGGAACCGTAATTGATTGACGTTTATGCCTATATATATGTATATATATGTTTTTATTATATTATATTATATATTTCATAATAAGTAGTATGTAAATGTTTGGACAGAATTTCTCTGGAAGCACACGACCTGTTTCGCGGTTCTTTCTGCTCGTCTGGCATGCATATCCGGTTATCTTTTGTCAGTTCATTCATATACTTTTTTAATACACACCTAAGTGTGATGAACAGCAAACGATGCGAACCCCTTAGTCACGAGGACCTGCTGTTCAGTGACGGAAACCGGTGACCTAAGCCCCGGAGCTTGGAGTGACGAACCACATAAGGCCCCGCTGGGTTAGGCGTGGTGTTTAACTGGACGACAACAAAGCTGCCTACCACCAATGTCTGGTGGTGGTTGCGGCGTTCGAACCTCGGACCATAGAGTCCAAATCACGAAGGTGACAGCGACTAAAACACCGAGCCACCACCACCCAATTGTACCCAGGAAGTGTATCTTCGTCACAATAACCTTTTTTGCAATACCGGTGACATCTAGATAGACGGATCTTTCTGAGCCAGTCCGTTGAAAAATCAATGCTATGATTCGAAGTTTTGTATATATATATGAAATACTGGTTCACACAAACCACTTGCCCCTCTATTGCGGAACCATTTTTCTACAGGCCAGTCTACCGGATGGGGATGCACGACTGACTGTTGGATTGACGGACAAATCCCTGGCGGACATGATGGAAGCATTAATCGGTTGCTTCCTAATTCATCTTGGCTTGCCAAGTGCGGTTCGACTACTCAGTCATTTCGGGATTTCACCGTTCGGGACGAATGAGTCACAGACAAAGGGAATGTGGAGAAGATTATTGTGCACGGATGGTTTCACCACAGTGAATTCGCCTGTCAAACTCGGGACCTCGGATACCAACGAAGCCAAGCGATTATCCAGACCGATATCTATGCCTTTCCTGGGTGATAATTCGATACCCAACAGCCCTATTCTGACCGAACGAGATAACTTTATTAAACCGGAGCAGCTCACGGGATTACAAAATATCATAGGCTATTACTTCACGGATGTTACTCTTCTGATTCAGGCGCTGGTTCATATATCTTCACCTCACGTTAAACGCTATGGTTCGTATGAGCGGTAAGTGTTCGAGTGGAATGGGATCTATTTTCCTGTCACCTCTTGAGAGATTGAACATTCTTACAAGAAGATCCATAAATCTCAAGAAACCCCTCTGAACACTTGTTAGTGAATGCACTTCCGTGTCTCCAGAACTCCATAAGTGGATCCCTTGGTTAGCTACCTTTGTGAAGTTTGGTTTTGCGGCTTCAGCTGCCATCATTCCAAGGTTCAAACTTTTAAACACTACTCAGCATGCTGACCTTGCTCGCTGTGATTTAGAAGGTGAGTATGATGATCACCATCTGGTGCGATCAACCTTGGGATCCAATCCTCACGTATAATTGACTTCAGTGATCTGATTGTAGTCTGTGTGACATAGCGGATAACGATCCTCAGCCGAGTCTTGTAAACCTTTTCAAACTTGAACGAACCGTATTTAGAAGCTGGCTATTTCATTATTGATCAGAATTACATCAAATAACGCATCATCCAAACCGGTCTGGTGGGTTTTGGGAGTCAAAGAGAAAATAAAGAATTTGTATCGATGGGTTGTAAGGAAAATGAGTCGATGCATAAGCGCCACTGTTTCGAATACTTCGCCATATCGTTCAATGTATCCAACCTCCGGTTACGATAATCCCGAGGTTCCCATCCAAGTGTTCGAGTGCATACTACGTTGGCGATAGAGTCCAGTTAAACACATTTTCTCGATCAGAAGTTTATCTTAATCAGACTACAGTTTCACAACTCACGTGGTCGAAAATACCACTTGTTCTGGCCATTATTATTGCATCGTTTTTTTAATTACACACTTTCCCGTGATGAACAGCAGACGATGCGAACCCCTTAGTCACGAGGACCTGCTGTTCAGTGACGGAAACCGGTGACCTAAGCCCCGGAGCTTGGAGTGACGAACCACATAAGGCCCCGCTGGGTTAGGCGTGGTGTTTAACCGGATGACAGCAAAGCTGCCTACCACCAAAATCGAGTGGCGGCGGACCATAGGGTCCAAAGCACGCCGGTGACAGCGACTAAACCGCTGCGCCACCACTACCCCATTGTCAACACCTGGTCGACAGTGTAGATGCTGCGTTGAGGAATGTATCATCAGTGGAGACGTTTGTGCTCATGCAGATACACCATAATAAAGTATATCAAATCTTCTGAAAAGGTTTGTTATCTCGCATTTACGCTGCCCGCTTCTGATCGCGCAATCGTTCTTATCCTAATGCTAGTTCCTTCATTTTATTCTACATCCGTAGCTTCGAATTTCTCGGCGATGCTGTTCTGGGCTACTTGATCACAGTATATTTGTACCATGAACACGTGGAATTCGATCCAGGTAACTCGGAATGGTTGTGTTCTCGTAGTTACGCTCTCTATCCTGTCACTCATTGATGTTTATCAACGTGTATTCTGGAATACTAATAGGGCACAAATGAGAAAATGGTTTATGTTGTAATATGTGCACGCGGATTTTGTGCAATCGGTTTGTCTCCGTTCCATATCCGTGCATATTGTATCTGCGTGGATTGTACACCATTCTTAGTAATATACACTTAAGTTTCCTTTGAATAATGCCTTCACTGTACGGCCTGTCGGTCTCTTTATTCTTCAAAGTGTTGGTTCTTCTCCCGTCCCGAAGCGCTTAACCGACAGAGAAAGCTGTAGGAGTTTGTAGAAATTATTCTTATCATTACATACATGAAATACTTGCCGTCGACCGCACATTGCATATTCCATATTTCATGAGATTCTTCACACAATTGGATTCAGTTTCAGTGCTGTCTCAGTGGATTCCGTCACATTTCATCTTCCTTTTTCTGTATGGTGATGCTTTCCGTGAGAATAAGGCTGTAAATTCATTGTTTTTTTTACTGGAAGTGGGGATAATTTAATTCATGATCTTATCTGAACGGTATAAACCAAAACTGAAATAATACGGGATCAGTGAGGGTAGGGGGGAGGAGTGTTTATATGCCTCGGAACCTGATTGCTCACTAATGAGCCTCCATGTTTATGTTCACCTTCACGCTGAACATGCCTCTCCCTAGCTCGAGGATCAAGCTTGTTCACTCATACCAAACCTCAATATTTTTCTCCTCAAAACTAATCGGGGATTAGATTTAATTATATTGTGAATTTCGTCGTATAGAGAGTAAAAGAAGTTTGAGCTGAATAGCCTTGAAGCATGCTACAAGAAGTCAGGATCGGAGTGTTTCCAATGGAGTCATAACCCGAGAGGCTTGTACTGAAATGAGCGGAGTGTGATACCCGCAACAAGTTTGCAAGGATGGAGTGTTCTATATTGTGTATAGGCAGAATAATAATCGGTCCGACCAGTTGTTCAGTGATCCAGTTGGTAGTATTATTGCGTCCCATCTGTGTGATCTTGGGTTCGATCCCCAGTCTTGTTGATGCTCCGCACTACTGACGAGACCCAAAAAGGTTGAAGCAGCTGTGCCATGGTGCCTAGTTTTTCAGCTCACGCCTCGTTTGCTCTATACCTGACAAATTTCACAACAACTTTTCCTGTCTGTTATCACTTTTCATTCTATCGGTGTTTGGTAACCAGTCCATTCACTCGGCTTGGATTCGATTTTTTCTCGTAATTTTGTCGGAACTGTCCTCTTCATTACCTGATGCATTAGTTCTGATTTCCACGTTGCCGGTCTTCATTTCCGCTATACTGGTACACATCACCGTGTTTCATTTATTGGCTAGCATTGTCCTGAACTGACTGAAAGTGTATCCTCTTTTCCTATTCTAAACCCATTCGCCGCGACAACGAATAATTTGTCTTTGTTTCAGGCCAGTTGACAGAGTCCCGATCCAATATTGTGAGCAATAAAAGTCTGGCGAGTGCAGTTGTCGAGCACAAGATTCATCCGTACATCATTCATTCTAACCCTTGCGTTGAAAGTGCCGTTTCTTGCATCACTTGCATTCACGACAGAACGTCTTCGTACTCGGAACAGCTTGAAGTAAGTTCTCTTGGTGTGTGTTGCGTACTCATGGTTTGTATCTCATCGCAGATCAGCATTAGGAAATGTTCCCCCATTTTGATCCCAAGTATCTTACTATGTTACTATACGAAAACGGATACATCTGTGGGGACATCCCCCACCCTCGTCGATAAGCTGTTGTCATACTAGAAACCGGTCAAAGTTAGATTTGCTATAGATTTTTACCTACATTTGTCAATAACGATTAAGGACGTAAATTTTCGATACATCATAGCGCACTGCTATTGCTCCTTAGAGATCAGCTCAAACAATGTTCCTTCTGCCGATCCGCTCAGCCGTTACCTCTATGCGTTTTGGGTGCGTATAGGTCGTGGTAATCGTTATGTGAACTAGGAAATCGCTTTACTTCACCTCCACTGACTCGGTCACGTTTTGCATATGTTTTCTCATTTTCTGCCTCTCCTCTCTCTTGTCGCACATACATGCTAAAGCTTGAGGAAGCGACGCAATAGTCAGGCCACGACTTGAAGTATGAAGAGATTAGCTTCGGTTCATGGTGCCTATCTTCCGGGTCGACCGGGACCGTCCGTGTTTAGATACTCCGGCTTTGTACAGAAATCACTTGCTCAAACGTTGCATGATACGACTATTTAAACCCCATACCCCTTAAAACCAAAAAAATTGAAAAAACTAATAATATCGTGCAGAAGTAAACACCTAAAAAGAATTGCTGTTGGTAATCTGTTTCCATTCTTCATCCTAAAGTGGCTTAAATAAAAACCGTTCTTTCTGATGCTGGTGAAAGAAAATCAATGTTGGTTCACCTTTATCTGTAACCCCCGTCCCTATCGGTTACTCTAACCCCCGTACATATCTTGGTCCGGATTGCAGCTGCTCAATCAAGAAGTGCTCAAAGGACTGCGTCTTAAAGTGTTGGCTGACGTTTTCGAGTCGATTATCGGTGCGATTTTCGTGGATTCACAAGGGGATTTGGACTTGGTGAATCGAGTAATCCATCGCCTTTTAATTGAACGCATTCGTAAGTTCGCACACCTCGCATCGTTCCATCTGTTTGTATCGCATTGAGTGATTTTCAACCTTATATCCCGAGTCACAAGCGAATTACAATAGGAGTAGTTTTTCACTTCATTTCTTCGATCGTGATACCCAGAGAATTATCACAACCTTCCCGTATTCCAACTAAAATCTGCGGTCCTGCGTCTTAGTTTCAAGAATACACGCTTCATATCTGCCTTCTTCCTCTTCCCCTCTCCAGTATTATTTATCCACAGGACTACTGCGTGATACGCCATACGGCCAAAATAACTATTCTTGAAAATGAACTCATCTGATGAGGATCGCTTGAATGATGTGTACACCTGTTCACAAATTCTGTCAAACTCATTTCCAATTTACCGCCCAGGGTTTGTTTCATATAAGGGATAAGCGGGCTAATCGTTCTGTACCGCGATCATTTGACTAATTCCTACCATTGGGTTGGTTTTGTCCTCTTTAAGGTAAATCTGCTTCCACCCTGATGTATAAGACGACTTATGAAGGCTTTTGAAGAGACCGAAATCCTTTTGGATTGATAATCGAAATTGTGTGAGGAACTACAACTAGCATTAGACAGCCATTTCATCTTCATGGACAGTCCTCAAAGGTGCGTAATAGTTGTATCCACGACTCATCGGTTGTCTCCGGCTCGGTATGTCATACTTTTCTCTTTGCATACCTCGAAAGGATATCGTATAATGGAGTTAAATTCACGGTCCTAGGAGGTCGTGCTACGGACACTTTCCTTAGAATCCCTTTCGAAGGGAACTTTTTCTCAACCCAGTTTGCCACAAAATCTGCGATATTTATGGACGCTTCATTCTTTTGGAAATACCTTGTTTTCAAAGTTGTTAAAGATCAACTGTCTATATATTTTTGTATTGTATTCTTCATCGCACTGAAATATACCGGTGCATCAGGAGCTTTTGTTCATCAAACGGTCAGGCTATCAAACAGTCGAAGTCAAATTTTCAGGTTCACAACTGCAGACAATCAGTTGTTAAAATTTATGGATCATTAGCGTAGATTTATACCAGCTTGAACCTGTCGTTTATCATCATTTACCATCACTACGAGACTACACCTTGACGTAGTGTGATGGCTTGTGCACCTCTGTGACCCAACGAGCTACACAGGATCGCTTTATAAAGCCAGGAGATCTTATCATACCTGGAAGGTCAATGGGTAGAGGTCAGACGAAGTTCAGTCTCCTGGTCCTCCAGGTTGGGGGTTCGCCTGGAATTTGGCGTTTCAGTCGATAAAAAGCGGTGGAGGAGTAATTGATCCAAGTAAATGGGCCTCCACTTCGCCTCACCCGCTGCCTTGTGGTTAAGTTCTTGTTAGAACTAAAGGCTTTGGACGAGAACCCTAATCGTTCTCCTGCTTAGTGGCTGGACACCCTAGCAGCACCCGTCCACCAAACCCCAATGCATACACAAAATAAAAATAATTTCATACTGCATCGGTCGTCGCGCAGGATAATCAGGACCGCGCTGCCCATTGCATCGAGCGGGGTGGGTAGTGATAAGTGGGCTACTGCTCAGATATCCCCACCTTTGCTTAACTCTTTGTCTTCCGTTCCCAACCCTCTCCCTTTACCCCTTCTACCGACCTGTAATAGTCCCTCCAGCAACTTGGATGTCACTCACCAAAGGTCATTGCCAACTAGCACTGTAAGTGATTTATCACGGAATGGATTGCAGATTCTAAAGCCTCGTGAATCACTGAATCTGGGGGCCTTCAACGTGAGGACTTTGATGCAACTAGGTCAACAAGCTTGTCTGGCTCGTACAGTGGAATCCTTAGGAATCGATATTTGCTGCATGTCGGAAACTCGGATCCGGGATCCTACTACTCTAAG
>UZAN01055851.1:0-14124 GCA_900618425.1 Echinostoma caproni | reverse complement strand
CGAAGTGCTGACGTAGGTAACCACACCACCACCAGATTTCTTGCCACATGATTCCCTGTCATGCCGGTACAGGTTAAATCCGTCCATGGACACTAACGCGTCAGCAACGTGAGGGTTCAGCCAAGATTCTTGTATACAAATCAGACAAGTATGAACGTGAATCCGGGAACGGAGAACAAGTGATAAATCCGAGATTTTCGTGAACAANAACAATGAACGTATGTTCGTACTCAGTAGTGATGGGACAGACATTTTTGACGGAGGGGTGCAGTTAAGAGCAACTTGCCATCCTGCCCGGTTGTGCTTTTTGTGTGAATTCCGAAATCCGAGAGAATTGAGTGTGGTTGAATCAAATTGTGATATGAATCCGTTAGGGTGTTTGAGTAGAAGTGTTTCCAATCTGGTATATCGACGAACAAATGCCATAATAATGACAAAAAACCTTCAAATTTGATGAGATGTGATAACACGAGATTGTAGCGCAGCCAGTCAAAGGGCGCGCGTAGACGTAGACTGTTAAAGACTTCCAGCGATATCTGGAGGATCACTATGCAACACAGATGTCTCTACCTCTAGATGATAGTTTAGCACTCAATCATTACGGATGATTGTGAACCCACTATAGTCATTCACTCGGCTTGGTTTGAGTCTCTGGATAATAGCGTGGTTGTGTGTGTTGCACCACTATTGGCTCAGCGCCAGTCGCAAATCACGTGACCGTGCATGGATCCGACTTATAAATGATCGGTTTTAATTCACACAAAGTAGCAAGACAGTAGGAATTAAATGCAGAAATAGTTGGTTAATGATCGTGACCATTATTCACTTGCGGTGGGTCAGACTGAGGTATATGCATTCAGTCAACCTATCCAGTAAATATTCGCAGGCTAAATGGCTTCCATACAACACATTGTTCACTCGCGTAGTTCGAACCGAGTGAAAACGATTACCAACACTTACCGTGCTCCCTAAATTTCCCAGTGTCAAATCGAGCCAAGTCGTTGACCTTGAATAAAATGCTTTCTTCAAACCAGTTGAGCAAAACAATTTTTACTCGTGCCATGGGGATGTGGCTGACATTCAAACGTGTACATTGATCTGATAATTAAGGTCGAACAGAGGAGGATGGAGACCGGGTTAGCCGGGTTAAGACAACAAGCCTAAAGTTGACCATGCAGGGGAAATGCAAAACAAGCCCGTTCATAATGTGTGTGTGTGTATACAGATCTACCCTGATGATAGAGAATGATGTGCAAAACACATCTGGTAACCTCGATTAGTCACGTTGAACTGAATTCCAAAGCCAGCTGTATTGTTTTGTCCAGTCAAACTGAACGGGGTGCACATGCGAACAAATATTAAATTGTGTGCCCCGAAATCACCTGCAGCAGCACGAATAAGGAGTATACATTGACCAGTTTCCCGGGCTATCGTGTTTGCGTGAAACAATCCTGGCCACTTGTCGAAGATATGATGATTCATTGATTTGGACCGTATTGCTTCAGTATACAGGAAAGTGAACTCATGCATGGGGCCCGGCTTGCGTTCCATCCCGTTAAAAACCGTTATACTACAGTGCTGGAGTTAGAAGTGCCTGGGGTTGACGACATATTCACAGGAGCGAATTACACTTTTGTGCAAAGAAAACCGATTGTCGCTACAGCATATGATTTATGGCCATCACAACCGGGCTGTACCTATAGTGTTGTGGATTTGCAGAGAAGCACTGGTTCCAAGTGGAGCCTTCCAGTAGAGAAATAGAAACAAATAAATAGGAATAAAGCTGGAAATGTATAAAAGGACAATAATCCATTTCTTTTACCACTTGAGATGAAGTTGGGCATGGATGTGGCAGTGGGGTGAGCGATCAAAAGCAATGTCATCAGTACATTTGAGAGTACATGTCAGTGCTGGGAGAGGACGAAAGCGTAACTAGGGAGAAAACAGAACCGGGTGAATCAAGTGTCCAAGCGATTCATACTTTATTCTATTTTATTCCATTGCCCGTGGTTTCAAGGTGAGCAGGAGAAAAGGAATCTGACCAGATTCAGGCTCATCACCCAAATCACTCTACAGTTCACTGTATCAGTCAAATGTACGCGGAACATAACGCAAATGAATTCATTAACAATACATTACCAATTCACTTCCTGAATTTGATCAAACAGAAATCCGCAATACAAAAAGTCAATCAGTCAAGCACTTTTCGGGTAAAGCCATCCATGTACACCGAACAGCTGTATCATCAAATCTTCAGTACAGATGAAACACGAGGGAAGTGCGAAAGCCTTTGCACAAAGTAGAGCCTCCAAACCAATTAATGATCAAACAAAATTTCGACGAGTTTCCAGTACGGTGCCTCGGTGTCTCAGCATTTGAACCGTGGCCTTATTATTCACGTTTCCTATATGATTTGAGTGGTTTAAGATTCACCAATTTCACCTTCCAGGAATTTTATCACACAATCCTACGTGGTGAAAGGTAAAGTTATACATAATTAGTATTATACTGGTTTCTATGCTCAACGCTCGTCTCCTAAGATCACCTGTGACGGGCCAACTAAATTTTGGAGCTGGTGTCAGACCAGACTGTTCACGATCAGAACGCCTAACGGGTTGTGCTTTTGAAACTTTCAATCACCACCGCCACTGCAATGAAAATCACTTACTAATTAGCTTTTTTCGTCACTCACACGCGTTATTTGACAATAAGGATATAAAAGTATGATGGACGAATTAAGTTCCGATTGGTGAGATCCTATCCTAAACAACAATAGGCAGGTTTTGATGTTTAAAAGTCCTCACGTGATGATAACCAAATTATAGGAAATCCAAAAAATGTGTGCCCATGGGTTGACAGTTGATTGTGTAGTTCAGATGTAAGGCTTTTTATGCACAACCATAAGGTTAGGGAATCGAGGTCGCCCGGGAGGAGACACAGAAGCACTAAGCGCTGTGAATGAGTCCCCACAAGGACGCTGTCCAGCTGTCCAGTGCTCTTTGCCGGTGTTCACACACATACACACAAATTTTGTTTCATAACAACTGAGATTCATCAATGTGGGCATATAGGCACCGGGAGTAGTAGTCAGAGCAAACCTTCGATAGGAATGTGTGGTAGTTGTAGTATGCACTAATCACAAAGTAAGAATCACGTTAAAATTCGCGGACGCCACGTAAGCACCGAATCACACCGCTACTAGCATGACAGTATCCCACGTAACCGAGACGCGAGGAAAAGGCTACAGGAATAGCAGTTTGTTTATTGAAAGAAATCATGAAGTTTAAATAATATGCACAAAAGTAGTTCATTGGTCATCCAAGCATCTGCCAATCGCGTATAAGTGTTTCTGGAGTCCTACAGTATCTGCCTGGGCCGCAAGACTTCTGATTGGTTGGTACGATCGGTCCATGGCTTGTAGTTCAGAAGCAGTGACACGTGCGCGCTTTGCTGATGTCACCCGGGTGGCTTGATTGATCACAGTTGTCCAAAAACTGTAACGTGTCGCTCCGTGGTATGTGTCACCTCGTAGGCTAGGATCACCACGGAATGTTTTGCAGGCTTTCCAGCATGTTCGCTACGTATACGATTGCATACTGAAACCAAACTCGAGAAATTGAACAATTCACTTGAGGTCCTCGATGAACAGACAGGGGAAAATATTAGGGAGGGGCAGCATATAGAACCAGTGTGATAAAATGTAAACGAGGAGGTCTCTTTCGGTGCGAAAGGAGCCACACACAGACAGCCTGGAAGTGTAGTACGTAATGTGCCAGTCCTTTCTCACGTTTTCAAATTTGTTTGTGTTATGATTAACCTGGCTAGAGTTACGATATAGGGCTGATATCAAGATGTCTATTCAGATCATCCATGACGTGAGTAAGAGCCACTGACACTGGATCATTCTTCATATATCGTGCATGAAATTTTGTGAACAAAGTTGGAAAATGATGAGCCTGATTCGTGATCTAATCTAGGCATTCAGCAGTGAACAACAGTCATGACAACTGTTTCATATGTGAGTAACCACTGACCGAAAATTGACAGCATAAAATTGACCACCACATGCGCAAGCGCCAATCAACTCAAATCATTCTGAAACCGTCTTGTGCTCCGGTTTGATGGTTGATGATGCACTTACGTTAGATATTTCAGTTTTCGAAAAAAAACACCAAATGAAAGATTCGATTCGCCTTGTGTTCGGAATAGCCCATCTTGCAAGGGGAACATATCCATCTGAACTGAGATCGGATAGTCTGGTCGATTGAAAGATTGGTTATCCCGGTAAATGTGAGTTCGTTTTTCACATGATTTCCTTTAACATACAAAAATGATCTATTCAACTTTTGTAATTGCTGCGTCCACGACCCTGTCCTGTATCACGAGAAACGTTCCGAACCGCATTCTGTCTTTTGGGAAAACCAATCAGTGTGTATAGATAACATATTTGAGTTCTTAACTTTAGTCGACAACATAATCGATCCGTACTGTCTCTGTCCGGGTGGTTTTCCTCACGCCAAAACCTCATCCCACAGAGCGCGCGCACACACACGTACGCACACAGCTGCGAGTTCGGAGGAAGCTCTTTTGAGGTGAATGAGGTTGGAGAAGAGCTTTTATGAGCTCCGTCAAAAAGAAGTCTCGCAACAAGCAAATTCGATTCACACTCTCTGGGTCTAATCTGCTTTCTGCTGCCGTCGTTTTTGTACGCACAACAGACCTACTACATCATAAAGAGAGAGGGAGATGGTGTGTAAAAAGGGAGCGGTGCATTAGCGCTTCCTTCAATAACGCGGGAACTGGTCGTTTCTCGATTGCACTCTTCATTTTTCTAAAACACACGCGTTGTGTTCCCCTATAACAGGGGAATTCGATTACATACCACACTGGATGACAAAACTGCTAAGACGTAAATAGTTTCGATCCACCCAGTTTTCACCAAATTCGCCGGAGAAGGTTACATTATCTTTGGTAGGAACGGAGAGCATGATGCGTTTTCAGTGATGAAAACGCGTTGCGTTATAGCTCAGAAAACGTATCCGCCTCTCTGTTGACGCATACAGGGCACCGGAGTATGCATGAATGAATACAGCATCGAATGGGCGAGAAAAAACGTTGACATCGAAAAGCTTTTTTCATAAACGAGATGTATTCTTTTGGCGAAATACATGTTCCCGGTGAGCTGATTATCAAATCTCGTATTTACGTTTAGTCGAAAAATAGAGAAAATAGAGAGAGAGTGACGAAGTATATTAGACTGAATAAATATTAAATGAAAAATAGGCAAACAACATTGTCTCTGTTATTTATGCTATCAATAAATGAGGGTTAACTTAACAGTATCAAGTTTTACTTAGCCCATTCAACTGTTCAGAGGCATTAGGCACTGTTGATGGTCTGTGGTGTGTGGGTTTCATTCCTTGGGAGATTGTGAATTCCTTACTAGATGTAGATCACCACAAATATCTCCATCATGTTTATAGTTCCTAGTCGAAGCTACTAAAGAGGTCGTCTTATCTGTGACCATTTGGTATTCGAAAGTTGGGTATTTTGGGTCTGGTCAATTGACTATTTGACGAACCAGGATGTACAATAATTTGGTGAAAATAGTTTGGTGAACACGAGTGGAATCCCTTGGTCAAAGCTTAACCGAAGCAAGTTTCGATACGCGGGTAATACTCCCATTGATCGCAAAAATCAAAGACCGCATGACTGAACAAGGAACCGATCAATTGTTTCGTCCGTCCGTCAGTCAGTCAATCAATCAGTCATCACCTGCAGGCTGCCATACATCAAGGACGTTTCGGAAATGACAGGAGATTTCTTAGATCATACGGAATCGAAGTCGACCACAAACCGACCGAACGGAGAATTTTTTCAAAATCACAAGAGAGCACAACGGAGAAATACAAATGACTGTCCAAAACATTAATATCGAACATCACTCGGCAGTCAAGAGACATGACTCACGATCACTGATTTTCACGTGTTAAGAAAAAAGAGGACACCAATTCGACTTGGAATAGGTGAAAATTACCGGTCGATCCCGATCAAAACACATCAGAAAATCTCTCGAGAAATGGCATTGATCAATTCACTCAGTGAACAGATACATGGAACTGGATCACGTCTACACGACAATGCAACTGAATGATTAAGTGACGCAACAAAAGGTCACATTGTGACCTTAGAGCAGACAAAAAAGCTGCAACCAAGACGTAGTAACAACTCCATCCTCATCATCACCCTCTTGCTTCAGATGAACGGAGAACCGAGTCGAACACAGTGAGAACAAGGGACAAAGATAGGTGGTGGAAAAGAATGCATAAACGAACGGATACAAGCGGAACACGGGCACTTCGAAAGCCCCAACGATTTCACCTGGGATGGTGATTAAATGTTCGCAAACAAAATTACCGAGCACGGCGAACAGGTGAAAATATATCGCTTCATGATATCAGTGGGGAGACATTGTGACTCAACTATCAAAGCAAGATGTTTAAAACGGAATATGGAACCTTCAAACATAAATATTGATTAGGATTATTTAAACGTCCAAAATGTTCACTTTTCCGAATTTCAGCTCATCTCTCTACTGCCTTGTCTTATAATGTCTTCTCATATCTTGTTAAATTTAATTGTGCTCGAGGAAGGTAGCTTTCCATGGATTCGCGGCAAGAACTGTACAGTGATTCCGTGGAGGTGTTTTAGTGCAAAAAGCTTCGGTGAATTTCCAAGAGAGGTCAGATACCGGTCACACATAGCTGCAGCAGTTTTTATCATGTTAACAAACTATCGGGTTATTCTTACGACGGCTTTCTTTTCATTTGAGCATTTTTCCTTTCGGGGTAAATTAACTGGCTGAAAATATGCTGTTTTTTTATTTTATTTTCAAATTAATCTCGGGAAAGCCTTGTTTCTGTCGTTTTTTATTACTGTAACAATAACCACGAATCGGTTAAGTATTATCTTCATACTATTCGACTACTGAACTAAAATATTAACCAGTGGGGAATTTTGTATAAATATGAATAGCACTTACCGGGAAAAACCTTCATATCAATGAATGGCATCAGGACGTGGCCTGGTACGTTCTTTGTTTGAACTGGTATTTTAAACCTCCATGCAAACAACCCTATTTGCTTTATATAATGTTACCTCACCGGTTTCCAGGTGGGTTTTTCCTAATTTCAGGCAGACTATAATTTTAACTCATTTATCATCAGATTTGCTCAATTTGGCATTCTTATGTGCAAGTTTATCCGTATATGAGAGTGTTGTGTGTGTGTGCTGGTGTCTGTGTTGCTTCAACCAGGTTGATTTATTGAACGACGGTTGATTGATTGATTGATTGATTGATTGATTGATTGATTGATTGATTGATTGATTGATCGATAGATAGATAGATTCATTGACGGCTTTTTCAAATTAGTGACAGTCACAAAACGGTTTCTCTATTCCCTTCGGACTATGCGTGAATCTCGTGCAATATAAATATATGGTGATCTATCATCGGGGAGCGTAATGGATAGGTATAAACTGAAACTTTCACGTAACTGCGTACATAGCCGATAATTTACTCACGCACAAATTATATAATGAAATATCGGCTGGTGAGTAAATGAGGACCAGATCGGGGACGGTGAATGATGGGGTGATGAGGATAGAAATCCAGGGGACCGGTTTTGTGCGGAGTCAAGGACGAAACTCCTTCATTGAACGGCATTGTTTTTTTGCAGGACAAAAGAAAACTCCAAATGAAATTATTGGAACTATTGCTCAATCAGTTCAGTCCTCTTCAACATCCACGTCAACATCAATCAATACTGCGGAAATGTCCATTCAGCTGATTCCAATATGTGGATAATGTTGACTGATTTCGTGGGCCCATACCGGATGACCGATTAAATGACTTGCTTGGCCAGTACTCATTCGTCCTTCAAAAGAGCAATCATCAATAATAAAACTCGTGAGTTATTTATGTCAGGTTATCAAATAGTTCGCACCCACCCACCAACCAACCACCTTATCTGGATGAAAATGCATTTGAATGCTGTGTTTTTATCCCACTGATGTAGGTTGACCCGAATAAATGAAATGTAATGATTGAAATAAAGGTGTGCCAAACGCATTGATTTTCAACGACTGGTACTGTTACATCACAACATATATGACCAGACGAATGTTGATAGGTCCTGCTGCGGTTGAGTGCAAATCAGGTTAAAACAACGGTACTTGGTTACCTACCCACATACAACGAATTTTCCCATTCAATCGAATTAAATCTTTCACTACTCCCTTGTTAATTATCCCTAAGTTTTAAAGGAGAATTTCATCGTCTATATGGCAGATGAAGCGTGAACTGAAAACCTAGGAAGCACTGGACAGCTGTTTCGATGTGGTTGGGTCTCATCAGCAACAGTGCAAATCCATCGACCCAACTGGGGATCAAACCCGGCACCTCACAGGCAGAACCCAAGCATCCATTCGGGCACCGGGTAGCTGATCACGTGAAATACGTAGTCAGGTTTTGATTGTTTCTAACCGCGTCATAACCCCGGAGACTAGTGCTGAAATGAGTGAGATCAGCGGCCTGCAAAAAGCTCGCAAAGATGGATTGTGCTATATCGTGTAGATGGAAAATGAAAAACAGTTTGATCAGCTGCCCAGTGGCCTAGTGGGTGTTATGCTTTCGTTCTGCACACGAGGTCCCGGGTCTGATCCCCAGTTGGGTCGATGGATTCGCACTGTTGCTGATAAGACTGGACCAGGTCGAAACAGCTGTCCAGTGCTTCCTAGCTTTTCAGTTTACATTTCATTGGCCATATGCACGACGAAATTCTCCTTTGAAATTAAATTAAATCCTCTATCCCGTAATTGTTGATTCATTCACCTGGTCGTCAAGATGATTCCAGGTGTGGGTGTGCGTGATGGGAGAGAGGAGTCTAAGTGCCCCGTGCTGTTTGCTTTTAGACTCCTTCAGAAGGATTGCGCTGATTTGTGCTGTTTTCCGCTTTCGTTGTAGCTAGTATAGGACAATGAACCTTAGTTGATATTTGATGATGCATCCTATGTGGGAAGCTGAGATTTACGGTCACGTTTACGCTGTGATTTATTTCTGTGAGGGCGTGAGGTGGTCAGGAACTGATGCGATGATGATTGGTTTGATTGTTGTTATATTCAACCATAAAGGATGGTAATCACGAATCTTTTCGACCTACGTTACATGACCAGGTGGATGAGTACACACAAAATGAGATAACAGAGTAAAGTATGGGCACTTAATTGGACTGTGAGTAAACAAAACACGGAGCTCTGTCGCGTAGAAGATCTTTTGAACAGCTTATCCCTTCTATGACCTCGTCCAACGTATTTGTTCTTTATGGAAAATAAACATACACCTTGATTTCTTTCTGACCTTCTTCCGCTTGAAAGTTTTATCACTATGTTCAATTATCTTATTAGTTAAGCTTGTCAGACACATGTAGTGTTGGGAAGATATTTCCTGGGAATTGGATTTCTCCAATTCTGCCCTCGTGGCACTTGCCAACCAAATTGTCCTTATTTCGAGCTGACCAAAGCTGTACCACACAGATTGCGTCCAACCATCCAATCCGGCTCGGAGACTGACATTCAAAAGTGTCAATTTATTTTTGAAAGATTTCATTGCTAAATTGAACATTATTTGCCGATAGGTAGTGTTGAATTTGCTCAGTCATCGGGAATCGAATTTGCATTCATCACACTCAAGGATGTCATTCATATTTCGTGTGTCGCTGACAATCTTTCGTGGATGATGTGTTTGCGTTTTTTTTGAGTCTAATCTTGAATGAACCGACGAACAACGATCCTAACAAAGACCCCACAGTTGCAGGATTTGGTTGCTCAAACATTTGTATCACGAAACCAAAATTGAACATTGTATGTGCAGAAATAAAGCATTTGTTTTAGGTCATCCTAAGGGGATTTTCTCTGTACACTGTTTTATTCGAGACAACCACACAAAGGTTTTTGGTCGTTCGCATTTAACTCACAGTTACTTGTGAGTAGTGGTGTGGAATAATCGATATCTATTGATTTGAACTGACTATCCTTCAAACTTCACCTTCACGCACAATCCTTAGTTCATCGATTCAAGCACACATTCAGGAGCACTAAACTCGTTTTTCGCTCTTATTAGAGCTTATCAATGGTGCATATCCACCGTCCCGTCCGGGGTTTCAACTCCGGACCCATCGCATGGTAGGCGTGTATGTATGTTAGCACTATGTCAACCAGCTCATACCATGGCTGAACCGAAGTGTCAATTCATTTTTGTTCAAGTGTCGTCGGGCCAAATGAACTGACTGACTATCACTGAAGACGACACCTGAACAAACATGAATTGACAATTCGATTCAACCATGGTATGAGCTGGTAGACACAGTGCTAACGCGCACATCTTCTATGCCATGGGTCCGGAGTTGAAGTCCCAGACGGGACGGTTGATATGCACTACTGATGAGCTCCAATAAGAGCGAAACTGAAGTCCAGTGTTTCCGACAGTATGTTTGAAGAGTTGAACTGAGGAATGTGCGTTAAGGTGAAGTCTGAAAGATGGTCAGTTCAAATCAATAAATATTTGATCGTCTCATTGATGAGCACATTGCGGACCAATGAGCTTATGCCAAGTATCAACCCTATTCGATTCCTGCAGGTGAATTGTCGAATTCGACTCCTAAATGTGAATACATCCCGTACACTTTGTATGGTTATCCGAATTCCAATGGATTTCTCTAGTGCAATTAGCTCTTTTTTGATTGAGTATGATATGGCAATTTGCACACACACACACACACACACACATCGCATACCGGTCCTGATCGCACCTCCTCTTTGAAGGACTTGTGGTAATCCGTACAAATTTGAACTGGCAGTTCCCGTTATAAAAATGTCGCATTGATCATTTCTTTCGACTCCAAACAGCTCAAAGTTAAAGTTTACTTAACTGTCACCCACCTATATCACTAACTATGCCCATTGATCAAGACATCACAATGTAGTGGAACATGTGTTTTCGGTGAATTCGTTTTCAAGCCTTTACAATCACAATTTATATAAAACAGTTTCAGTAGGGTCAAAAGATAGGTGGATTAGTCATGGGTTTGGCAACGAGACAGGGATGCACTCCAAACTCGGATGCACAGGCGATTGGCATCGGACTCATGAAACCTGAGCTGTGCGCACAACGAAAACTGATCCAAGCTCTGAAACTCCCCTGACCAGCGGGAGAGAAAACCACTTGTCCATTTGACCATGACGCAACATAGCGACATTTGGTTACATAATCCATACAGCGTACAAACTTGGAGTTCTCTCGGTCTCATTACCAAACACATGACTCGTGTGCATTTCTTTTTGATCCTTGTGGTAAGTTTTTTGTATAAATTGTGATTGGAAAGGCTTGAAAACGAATTCACCGAAAACTTTACATGTAAGGGGAATTGATAAAGTGACATATTTCATCAGGAAAAATCGCTAAATACGAGTAGGACTGCAGACTCCAGTTACGAGCTGCATATTTGTGATAACCTTAGTAGCCAAAAGCCGAATCCGATTCATAGCCGTCTTGTCGTTCTTGTCCTGAACAAGACACACACATATATACGAATCGAAGAGGAATTAACGAAACACAGTCATTTCACCTGTCACTATGTGATCGAAAAGCGGCTGTGACATTTTCAGTTTCGCTGGCACGAACATGTCAGTGGGGAGAAGTGTCCCTCAACAGTTCCACTGGTGCGAAGCAATTTTCCCGATAAACAGAGCTTTGACAACGGGCAAACATGGAACCGACGATAGTCTGTTTGTCTGTCCGTCAATCTTTGTGGGAGATTTTATCTTGCAAGTCAGTGTGTGTGTCTGTGTGTGTATGCGGTTGCTTGTCTCCTTGACGTGCACAGCACAACGGACCTCTCAAGCAATACTCAACACAATGCAACCAAGGGCGTCAACAAGTATGACCATCACCCACTGTACAAACGATCATTTTCATTATCATACGAGCCAGTGAATTTTCATAATCTCATTTACGTTACCCATGCAGGCTAAGATCAATACATATTCCAGCTGTACTTTTCGCATAGGTGCTTTTGTCGTGTCACAAGTGTTTCAATGGGATTTGTGATCCATTTGGGAAATTCTAACAAAAACAGTCTTGTTTCGAGGTGATCTACCGTTCTTTAATTTGTTTTAGTTTTTAGTTGCTCCGTATTGAATGATGAGGCTGTAACTGATATCTCACAAAACGTGACAACCAATCACGTAAATGAGATAAATGGCGTTGGTAGTTGGCCTAAAACACCGAACACGTGACTGTTTACTGTCGGTATTCACCGCTCGATCAATCATGCTATCGAGTGAAGTTAAAGATTGTTACCTTGATCCAACAATATTGACGTTGATTTGAGGTTGGCAGAAACGAAAATCGCTCAACTCAAAAATGTACTGTGCTATATGCTTAACCGTCAGAAGGAAAGGTAAATGCACTGTGAGGTATAATGACCAAGCGAGTCCAGCGAGCAGTCCAATGTAAACGGGAGTTACTCAGTTTTAAGGCGTATCTTTAAATGGCGTAGAGCTACCTGTAGCATTTGATGTAACCACAGGATTTTAACCATACATAATGGGACTTCAGTAGTCCAGCTACATCCAGAATATAGACAAAACCAAACGTATATACAGCAAAATTCTACAAGGCACACGCTACATCAATTACCTGTACTTGCTCCGGAATGCTTATGCATATAATCACCAAATGTGCTGTGCGTCTTTGCTGGTCAGTAAGCAGATTTAAACTTTAAGTTGGTGATAACAATCTGACCTCGGATAATCTGCTTGAAGTATGCCAATGTTTTTTGGCGCCCCCTATTGACTGAGAAATGTACAAAACGCAACCGGCAATCCATTTCATCGATCTCGAATACTGAGAACCGAAACCATCTTTCAGACACGCCGCGAAATGAGGCAAGATAAAATTGCTGGAATTTCAGATTTCTGCAACTCGTACGAGGACTGGATTCGTATATTGCAGGTGACATTCGTCGAAACAATTCAAAACGAGACTGTGAATGAGTCAATCACCGATGTTTGTAAGTTCGATGCAATAAACACGTTGTTTAGACCTTAGCTTGATGAATGGTGACCTTGTCTAACCGACAAAATATGGGCTCCAGCCGAGCTTACACAACAAAAGCAAGGATGAGGTCATTAAAAGCTCTGATTTATAAGTGAGCCGTTTGGTTCCCTTCCGAGATCCTTTAGTCGGGGCTTTCTTTCCAAGACATATCACATGGCCAGCGCCGGAAGATGGGTGACTAAAGTCACACTTAAGTAGTACACTAACCATTTAGAATTATACAAGTTGAATCACACTTCACCAGTGAACATCACTTTATTTCATTCATTGTTCCATAAGACAGGAATTCTGACCAGAGCAAGTGAATATACAAAATAGCATCCAGGTTACTGCTTTAACATTTCCTATCCTAAATGGATTACTTGCTGAACAATTTTGTTCGCAAACGGAACACAAAAATGCAACTGCTAGCATCTCTGTAGTTTTAATGTAATTGTTATTTTGTTCAGATTCAACAAGCAGAATTCTCCCCATGTACTTCATTCGAGAAAAATGTCTTTATATTCC
Source organism: Echinostoma caproni (assembly GCA_900618425.1). Taxonomy (NCBI): domain Eukaryota; kingdom Metazoa; phylum Platyhelminthes; class Trematoda; order Plagiorchiida; family Echinostomatidae; genus Echinostoma; species Echinostoma caproni. The sequence goes on along the minus strand of UZAN01055851.1, from coordinate 440 downwards.
AGTTGGATGGTTGCTTACACCTTTCAAAGGTCTGCGGATAACCTCACACGATCAGATGATTCTTTTATTGCTCCTTCTAATGATTACAACTGAGTCCATGTGGGCACATATTTTCCTTGCTAAAACCCAGATAACTTTCTCCCAAGCAGCTTTCTCCCGTTTCCGTGAATCAAGTGGTCCATATCCGTCATTCATTGAAATGCACTTGCGTGAATTTCGTTCACAAACCACTCAACATATGAATTGTGCTCAATGGTCAATGTGTTGACAGGAACAGGCTTTTGCCTCTACTCCAAGGTGCTGGATAATCTAATAAAACTCTCCCGCTCTACTCCAAGATCATTTTTCTGCTAGAACACAACTCACGAAGTTTCTTGGAAAACCCTTTGACTCCCTACTTGTAAACTAAGGGGTGCTCCAGGGAGCAATTCTGTCCCCCT
>UZAN01055849.1:0-11620 GCA_900618425.1 Echinostoma caproni | reverse complement strand
TTTAATCGCGACTTGAGCGCTCACATTTGGCTTGTTCGTGTGCAGCGTGACAGTGAGCGTGCTATTCTTACCCAGGCTCATTTTATTCCATTCATATTTGTTGAATTACGCTCACAGTGACACTTGGCGCTTGTTTTCAAGTTGTTTCGGGATCACTCGAGATTCGTACACAGTAACACTTGGCTCTTGTTTTCAAGTTGTTTCGAGATCACTTTGAGGTTTGTTCAGTTATGCTCACAGTAACACTTGGCTCTTGTTTTCAAGTTGTTTTGAGATCACTTTGAGGTTTTTACAGTTTTTATTTGCTTATTCGATCGTTTAATAATGCAGTAGCGTAGAAATTTGTCGGATCGTTCGTTTTGTTGACACTTTGGGATCCAATTTCGGCTACGTGTCGCTCGTTGATCTATTTGGGAGTAACACTCACAGTCGTTCTGATAAGAGGTTCACATAGGCTCACAATCCTCCTCTTTCTCCCCTGACATTCGTAAGGCTTCGGCTAATTTCGGAGGAAAGTACTTTATGCCATGATGCTTCTTTCACCTATACAGGGTTAACGATGCATATCTGCTTGCATGCATACCGTCGTGCATACAACAGTTCTGTGTCAGTTGTCAGTCGCGGCATCAACACATGAGCAAACGGTATGAGATTTAAGAGATACAGCACGAGGAGCTTCAGAACGGCCATACCGTGGACAAAACGCCTCTGATTATATTGCTGCCTGTGGGCTTACCACCGCCCAGTTTTTGTCTAGCTTGGATTAAAATTGGGTTCACGTTGGTGTTAAGACCACCTCTTGAGGCAATTTATTCTAGGGGTTACCTACTCTATGAGGAAAGAACTTTGCTCTGATGTTTCTGATTGCCCATGGTTTCATCAATTTCCTCTCGTGGCCCCTAAGAGCCGAGTTTTTATTGCATCTGAGAAGAATTCTGCTCGTAACCCAGCTCACCTTCAGTTGTTTATAGGTCTCGATCAGGTCACCACGAAGTCTACTCCGTTGTATGGAGCACAAGTGTAGACCCCTAAGCCTATCTTCATGCGGCAACTCTCTCATACCAGCGACCATCTGAGTAAACCTGCGTTGTACCCGTTCTAGTGTTTGGGGATTGTGAAACAAACTTGGAGCCTAAGAATAAACGCAATACTCTCTATGCGGCCTCACCAGAGTTTTGTACACTGGCAGCAGCACTTTTGAGTCTCTGGAGGTTACTGTCCTTAGGAGTTGGAACTGTGCTCGATTTGCCCTTGATGCAGCAGCTATACATTGGTCGGAGATTTTAAAGCTTTCGCTCACCTGTACACCGAGATCCTGGACTACTGCAGCTGTGCCGATGGATTGAGAACCGGAAGAGCTCAAGAACCTCATTTCACAGATGTCCTAATCCAGTAGTAGCTGCCTACACTTACTTATGTTCAGTGGAAGCTCCCAGACAGTTGCTCAGTTTTGAAGAAGGTCCAGATCCCCTGGACTTCCTCTGATTCCGAAGACCCTAATACCTCGAGGTCATCGGCAAAGATATAACTGGGACAGTGCATCCTCTGCGTCAGGTCGTTAAAATCGATCAGGAACATTAGTGGCCCCAGGACTGAGCCCTGAGGAACACGCTGGTAGCCGAAGCTGGTCCTGAAATTCCATCTCCGAACTTTACATGGAATTGCCTATTTTTTATGTTTGCCCTTGTTTAGCGGAGTAATCCGGGGGCAATGTTTAGGCCTACCATCTTTAGAAATCGATGGTTCACCGAGTCAAAGGCCTTCTGAAAGTCCAGATAGCAAATTTCGACCCGCTCTTCCTGATTCATTCTCTCTGTCAATTCATCCAGAAACGACATTAGGTTTGTTAGACATGATCTCCGTTTACGAAAGCCATGCTGACCTGCCGAGATCATCTCGTTTACTTCCAAGTGGACTTCTATGTGCTTCCTGATGATCCTTTCCATGACCTTTAGTGACACTGATAGCAGACTCACTTGTCGGAAGTTGTTGACGTTTTCCCTACAACATCCCTCGTGTACAGGAACAACCTCGGTTACCTTCCAGTCCCTGGGTAACTCCCCTGTGCACAGTGACTGGTTAAACAGTTTGGTTGGCGGTTCGGCCAACTCTTCAGCCAAGGGCCTTAAGATGGCTGGATGGACTCCATCCGGTCTAGCCGCTTTGTACGGTTTTAGTTCCTGAAGCTCCTTTACCGCTGAGGGGGTTATGGTAAACTCCATCGTTTCACCTGTCAGTGTTGGAGATAGAGTCTCAGGTTCTCTCCCGGAGTCCACCCGATGCACTCGCTCGAAAAACTTGCTCAAAACCTCTGCCTTGCCAGAGTTTGTGGTTGAGTCGGTGCCCGTGGCATCGGTGATACACTCTACCGTCTCTCTTACTACTGCCTTGGATTGCATATATATTTTTGTATTTTTGTATTTTGTATAGACTTTTGCGAGAACAGAATGTTCGCATTTCAGTCAAAACTTACATTTCTCTTGGGTTAAAAGGATTTTGGCAAGATAGGAAACTGGAGAATTTCTGTAGAGACTAATGCGAGAGGATAACAATCGATAAGAATAACATGTAGATGTATAAGAGCAGTATTTAGATAAATTGACATGTGAAGGATGGTTTGGGGTCAGCGAGAATTTTCTGGGCAAGTGTTTCACATGCAGACAAGTGAAGTTCACACAGTTTTTTAGATAGCTAATCAACGAGTATAAAAGATAAGACTGGAGATCGACAAACCTCGACGAAGAATTTGAAGTCTTTCTCCAGTAGACCAGCAAAAACCACCGAAGAACAATAAAGAAAAACGGGGAAAACACATTGATGAATAAAGAGTGAAATGATTTTTTGCTTGGCATTGAACTGCTTATGTCTCCGAAGTTAAAAAGATAAACTGCGAAGTTTCTGTACAGAGTTGTAAATATGGGATATCCACTTTATTTGTGTCAATTGTAACTACCAGATACTTCACAAAATCAACTCTAGTTAGGGGATCTGTATTTATGACAGACGGATCAAGAGAATAAACAAATGGAGAAAGGGAAAAAGTGCATTCGAAGCACTTGGATAAATTAAGAGACGGTCCAGAACGAACGGAAAACTCATAAACATGCGATAGATTATTCGAGAAATTAAAAAGGTCCTCAGGCACAGAAATGGCTTGGAAGAAGGCTACGTCATCAACATACTGAAATAACTGAGATAGATAACTCGCAGACAGATCACTGATGTAAGTGAAAAACAAGAACGGACAAAATACGGCACCCTGTAGTACTCCCGGACGTGTTCGCTTGATGACCCACCAGTCTTCCTCTACCGATATTCCCTGTACCTGCCAATTGATAACTGAGGCTGCCTGAACGAGCCCCCCACAGTCTAGTTTCCCCAAAGTTCTTCTTGGCTTGTGAGGGGGAGGTGGTAGGTGAGCGCGTTATGCGAACCGGATCACCCCATCTAGTAGTAGAAATACGCACAAAATTCGGAACACCGACCACGAAATAGGAATCACAGGACCCAAATCAATAATCAGCTATCACGGACTGGATCACAGAAGCACTGGACCGTAACGGCATGGGTTTGCAATGTCCCACGAGAACAAGACGCGAGGAAAAGGCCACAGGACAGGCAGTAAGTAGTTCCTTTATTGGAAGAAATTGTGGTGATTAAATAATATGTTCAAGGGGAGATTATTGGCTATCTGGGCTTCCACCAATTGGATTGCAGTACGGCTAGCATAACATTACTTCCGTCTGCATTGTCTTAGATTTTCTGGCACCATCCACCAATGACGTGTATTCAGAAGCCATGCACGTGTCATTGACGTCAGCATTCAAACTGGATTGATCGCCAATGTCCTGAAACTGTAACGTGCCGCTCCAGGGTAGGCGCCGTCGTGTAGGCCTGGATCACCAGAGGGAGGTGGTAAGTGATCGCGGCATGCGAACCGGATCACCCCATGGTCACTTTTGCCCAGGGACATCGTAACCTCAAGACCGTCGACATCGTTTTGGTTTTTGGTGAGTGTACGTCAACCAATTCGCACTTGAGTAACGCGTAGCCGAACCGATACGAATTCAGAATTAAAAACACAATTGATCCGCAATGTTCTGCGGTACTGGATTAACAAAATCATTACAAAATGTACAATAAGTAAAAACCTGAAATATGCGGCCAAAAGCACTCAAGCAAGCGAGCCAAATAAGATGTCTAGAGAGAGGAAAACAGTCGCTCCCGTTCTCAAACCACGCCAAATTCAAATGTGCCGGAAATCGAATTGACAGATAAGTAATGATGCATGGTGTTTTTGTCAAAATGTCAATATGTCAATATAAGAGCAACACACAGATAAAATTATTGCACCACAAATCATTAAGGGTTCGGAGGAATGCTCAAAAAATTCAGCGTGAAATACACCGGCCTCCAAAATCCTTCCTGCGCTTGCCTGAGTCAAAGGGTTGGCGCAGGTCATTGATTCTTGTCTACCTATCTACCTACTTGGTCCCTGCTGCTTTTACTGTTCAGCCTTCTCCGCGCTCGTTGATCTTGACCCCTGGCGACTTGCACATTGTGATTGTGTGTAAGTGAATGGGTAAATGTTGTGGGGATATTAATCACACTTTCGACGTTAATGTCATATATTGTGTACCAAACTGATAAAAAGACACTCAGTCACGAAATTAAATGGAGAAAACGTATGGAAAGGACGTAGAAGCACGTGTTTATACAGGTGGGGTGAATATCACTGAGGGCGCAATTGATACAAGGGGAAGATAAGTGAATATAATACATGGCGGGCCTCCTCAACTCCATCAGGTCATGTCATCAGGCATCCGTACCGATTCTCCAACGACGTCTTTCGTTTTACCTATAGTACCCCAAGAAGTCCACTCCAGTTTCAGCGAAAAGCCACCAACCTGGTCGTACTCGGGAACTGGGTAACAAGGCCGTCAATTGTTTGCTGAATGTAGCATTCTGGCGACGACAAAAGAGACAGTTGCCTACGAGGCGCTTCACCGTAGCTCTCCTTTTCACTATCCAAAACCGACGACGAATCGTACTGAGTAGGTGATTTTCCCCGGCATGACCTTCCTGCATGTGAATATGTATGATGAGTGTGTGCGTAATGTGGTGGTTGTTGGGCAAGATGATGGGATGTTTAGCGTCAAAGTCCAATTCAGAGTTTTTCAATCTTCCGCCTACTGTCAGCAATCCGTCTACCAATATCGGACATAGTCTTCGGAGAACACTGTAACGTAATGCACGTCGGTCGGAAGCACGATTCCCCTTGCCTAACCTCTGAAGCTTTGACGAGAAGGCTTGTAATTGAACCATGCGAACAAAATCAGCTTCTGCTGTTTTCAATTCAGTTGGAACGATGGGCCCCATATTCAAGGTGTCGTCAGGTCTGAGTCTTCTCATAATACCTAGTTGTCGTTTGAATCTGGTCCACCAGACAACCACCCTAAGCACCCTCGTCCATCGTGGAAAACGATTCAGTTTCTGCAGTAAGATGCTGGTTGAAGCAGCGACTAACGTAACGGTCCTCTTAGTCTCTAGTAACTCTGTTGCGACAGGGGAAATATGAGTGTTGGGCCATTCGCTGGGCTGGTCGGTCAAGAAAGCCGGTCCATGTAACCATGGTTTTATTTTCTCCAAGTTCAGCACACCCGTGTAGCAGTAGTCGGCTGAATTGTCGCAGGATTTCATGTGCCACCATTGACCCACCTCCGTTTCTTCTGTGAATGAGAGCCGTCCAAGCTCTACCCTAATTGGTCCATTGTTCTCTCGTTCATCATTTTCGAGCTAATTTACAAGGCCACTGATGACCGGTCCTCAAATTGTATATAAACGCTTGAGCTGTCCAGTCTCATCGCCTTTCCGGATCGAGCCAAATATACAACTGAAATTCACGGAGACTCGGCGCCTGCCCAAAAAATGGGATGCAATCGATTGCATGACGACTGTTGGACATCCACTTGGTCAACTTGAACTTTCACAAAAGCAGTATCGTGGATAAATCCCTAATGTGTCAAACTGCGTCCTCGATGCTATCAAAGGATCCCCGGAATTCGTCTATTTATAAATTATGTCCACTTTCGGGTCCAGTACTGCACACCCTTTTATTACCTATTTGGCCTTCCGCCGACAGTAGTGTAGAAAAAACAAAAACTTTTGCTCTGCATCGTCGGTTTTGCATTCAACGAAATTTTCGTATTGGCGGATGAATTGGCAATATTGTTCGGGATTACCATCGAGCGGAGTCCAGGTTCGTGGCCTTTTCACCTTTTTTTCGGCTGCTTTACATGCTGGTGGAGGATCTTGATCATTATTTACTCCTTCACTCTTGCGTCAAATGTACCACTTGGTGTTAATTTTTCCTTCCAACGAATCTCCGGAGCATTGAAACCCCCATTATGATTAGCCCCTCGTTGAACCGATTGCCTAGATTTAAGTAGGCCAGAAGCTGGGTATCCTCCTCGGTTGATGAGTACGGACTCCTGTACACGCACAGTATTTGTGTGCTACGCCCATGAAGTCTGACTCTGCATGCAAGTGCCTAGATGTTCGGCGTTGTTAGTTTAGCCCCTGGTACCTGCTCAATGCTATCCTGCATTAGTAAGACAACTCCGCCTCCAACTCTCCCATCCTCCCTATCGACTTGGTATAACCTGTAGTCCAAGGGCCCTGCACTAACTAGTGGGGGGTCTGTTTTCAGCCATGTCTTTGATGGCTATGCATGCGCATCTTGATGCCTCTGTTCGGAGCTCATTCCACTTATCACCTACACTCGGAAATTAATTCCGAGTGCCCAGTCCGTTTTCTGCGTTCGCCCCCTTCACTGATACCCGTTAAAATTCCTTATGCAAGGGGGACGACGCGGCTTTTGGGCTAGGGGTAAACCCTCTGTCTAAGTAACTACACGCTACTTTGGCACAGGTTAACGATAGGCTACGCCCCTGGCTGGAGAGGAGTGTACTGAGCCTCGTAGCTTGGGCCATCAATGTGCGTCCACCAACTGTGCTAATAGAGGTTACTGGTTTGTCCCTCCTCCAGCTAGCTGTTTGNGATCCTGGTCTTAATGCCTGGATCTGCTCTTTATTTTCCCAGTCTGAATATTCTTTTAGTGGCGACATGCCATGAAATGTCAGCTACGCGTAAAAGATTGAGTAAGTAGTGCCAGTTTTCTCTGTCCTTGTTTTCGGACTCTGGACAGAACGGTTATGGCACTCCCTTGATTACTACATTCCGGTTTCTACCGGCGGCCACGTCCGACTGCTTGGCGAGCCCCTTCAGAGCCTTTGCAACCCATGCGGTTTTTTCCTCCAGCTCTCTCTGGCCGCAATCTTCTTTGTTTCACTTTTGCCGTGATCCTGTTAAGTTCTTTGTAGATATCCTGGTTTATTTCACAGTCCGGGATAGCGCTTCGCTTCTCCAGTGCCGTGAACTCCGCTACAATCGTAGAGCTCTCACTGAATTCACGAGCTGCCCGACTTTTCCGGGTTGACGACAGCAGTTAAGACAGGCCCATTTCAAACAGGGGTTCTCCCTGTATAGCCCCAGGGCCTTCTTGGACAACCTGCTACATTTTGGATGTTACCACGCATTGCATGCATCGCAGTAGATACCATCTGTAACATATTCCTCGCACCTTTCATTCCCACAGAAGAACTCCGCATTCCCCTTTGTACCCTTTTGGAACCTCAGTTTATCGCCCTCACTCATCTGATACCAGTAAAAATAAAATATCACATTGGAGCCAACTACTGCGCCTAAAAGGTCTATACAACGATGTAAAAGAATTCGAGAAACCAGCCTCAACAAAAACTGAACACGCGCCCTCTAAGGTCAAGACCTATAAGTAACCGAAGGACATCAGAGACAGTTTCAGGGACAATGCGACAGCTTACATCCCTCTCGCTCAGGTGACCCATAAAAGGAGGACTATGAGCGTGGAATTACTTGTCCTAAGAAATTTGGAGGTAGAAAGGGGAAAGAGTACCTTTGAAATTAGAGTGATTGAAGAGTAAAGAAAAGCTGCAAGGGGGCAAAATGCGTGGCTTCTGGCGTGACACATTTGATGGTGTTTCTAGAGACAATCGGGAAACAATGTGTCCCAAGATGCGTCAAGCATCTTTTTCAGGGTGTGCAGGCTGCCACAGTTGACTATCTCATTTGTCAGCTTGTTCCAGCTATTGATGGTACGTAGCGAGAAGAAGCTGGTCCTGATCGTTCTGTTTACCCTTGGTTTCTTCAGTTTGAGGCTGTGGCCACGCCTTGTCTGGTCTCCTTCTAGCTCAAAAAGATTTCTCATGCCTTGCAAGTAACCCTTTGGGATTCTAAAGATTCCGATTAGATAACCTCTAAGTCTACGACGCTCGAGGGAAAACAAACCAAGTGCCCGTAGCCTTTGTGTGTATGCTTGTCTCCTTAAGAGAGGGAACATCCGCGTAAGGCGGCGCCGAACCTTCTCTAGTATTAGCTTATTCCGCACTAATACGGCTGTCCACGCTTGAACACAGTACTCTAAGTGAGGTCGTACAAGGGGACAATGACCTCTGGGTCTCTAGAGGATATCGTTCTGCGCAGTCTGTACAGTGCTGCATTTGCTCTGTTGGCAGCTATGAAGCACTGGCGCAAGGATGAGAACGTAGAGTTTATGGTCATCGCAAGATCCCTCACCTCGGTGCTCAGTTCAATTGCTACGCCAGTTACCCAGGGCTATCCACCGGCTCTCTCGTGCGCAGGAGCTTGTACTTACTACTATTCAAAGACAAGCTCCATTCTGCAGTCCATGCATGTACCATGTTCAGGTCCCTTCGCAACCATTCTTTGTCAGGAGAAGCCAAGATTTTGGCATCATCGGCAAACAAGAACAGTGGGTTTGCCACACACTGTGCCAGGTCCTTGACAAAGACCAAGAACAACTATGGTTCAAGGACGGGGCCTTGAGGCCCTCCGCTGTAGTTGGACTCCTTCAGAAAGTTTCCCGTCTTGGAAGGTGCGGCCTACCAAGTAACTCCGCAGCCAATTTTGGAGTTCGGAGTGCAATCCTAACTGTGACAGTTTCAGAAGTAGTCTATGGCTCACTGGGTCGAAGGCCTTCCTAAAATCTCTTTAGCATCCCTCAACACGTTCAACCTTTGCAAGCCTTCCGTCACTGCATCCAAGTAGGCTAACAGGTTTGTAAGACAGGACCTACCCCGTCTCAATCCATGCTGAGCTTCCGTCAGTACATTGTTCAGTGTAAGGTAAATTGTCATTTTGTCACGAAACACTTTCTCCTTAAACTTCAGTACTACTGAAAGCAAGGTCACTGGCCTATAGTTTGAGGCGATATCTCTGTATTCCCCCTTTATAGATGGGGGTGTATTTCATGTTGATTTTTGAAAAACCTTCCAAACCCATGATGATTTATGGTGACATAACTCTATCTGTGTGTTGCTTTCCTATTAACATGTCTCAATCCCAAACACATACATTATTCTTTATCTGTTAATTTGATGCCTGGCACATTTGAAAACGGGAGTGACTGTTTGGCTCTCTCTGGACATCATATTTGGCTCGCTTGCTTGAGTGCTTTTGGCCGCATACTTGAGGTTTGCCTTAATTTACATTTGTAATGATTTCTCTAATTCAGTACCGTAGAACATTGCGGGTCAATTGTGTTTTATTTTGGGATTCGTATCGGTTTCGGCTACGCGTCACTCAAGTGCGAATTGGTTGACGTACAGTACTGAAATTAGAATCAAACGAGAAACCTATTTCAAAGATGCCCAGACGAGAAACCAAGGAAACTGGAACCCAACGGGAAGTAACCCTTCAAGTCACTGGAGGGGCTGTAGGTCATTTGGATTCTTTAGAAAATGCTAGGTCCTATTGTCCTGTAAGTGCTGTTTCATGTGTAGATTTAAATAATAAGGATATTGATATATTTAGATTTCTGAGTTAGAGCATGAGTTGAGATGAGCTAGGCGGCAGATAGAACAGGCCAAACGTGAAAAACCGATTTCAGCGGTACAAGATCACTTCGAGAAGAGACTGCACCCAGTGGCTTCTCTCCGAATAAAGAATTAGTCCCCAAGCAAAGGACTAATGCCCATGTAAACGTCGATTTGCCAGGAGTCAAACTGACACCTTTCGATGGTAATCCCGAACAATATTGCCAATTCATCCGCCAATACGAAAATTTCGTTGAATGCAAAACCGACGATGCAGAGCAAAGGTTTTTGTTTTTTCTACACTACTGTCGGCGGAAGGCCAAAGAGGCAATACAAGGGTTTGCAATGCTGGACCAGGAAGTGGGCTACCCGAGAGCCAGGAATATACTGAAGGAGATTTTCGGCGAACCATTCCGAGTGGCACGAAAAATGATTGTCGGGGTGCTAGCAGAAGCGAGACGTACACGCGGCGATACTAGGTCTCTATCGAACCTGGTCGTCAGGTGTCAGAACTGCAGTATCGCTCTCAACCACCTCGAATATCGGTCGGACCTGGATGCACTTCACACGCTGGAATCGATTGTCAGATATTTGCCTGCTGAAACGCAGACAGTCTGGGCAACCGTGGCCGATCGAATGAAGAAAAGGAACAGGGAGGCAACCTTTGACAAACTCATTCAATTCGTAGGCTGCCAATCTCGCCTAGCAAATAGTTGATTTGGTCAACTAGCGAGGAAAAGCATCAGGACCGCTAGGCCTTTAACCAACTTTGCGCCGTCCGGAAATGGATGTCCCCATCCCCACACAGCTGAGAGAGCACCGACTTAATCTTATGTGACCCACAAAGACCGATTAAGTGTAAACTGTGCACAGGTACAGGTCTTACCTGCCTAAGGTTGTTGATAATCAAGGTGATGAACCGCTGAACAATAGCTAAAAGGGCAGGGTCCTACTTTGTATACTTGAGCGATACCCACAGAGTAGTCTTTTGTAGAAACCGAACCAACTAGGGTCAAGACAATTGCAGGGTTTGGCATCACCCCTTATTGCACCACGATGGAAGAGCCGAGCCGCGAATAAATAATGGCCGGGTCGACAGAACCAACGAACAATCTGCGAGGGATACTCCGAAATCCGTCTGCACTATCGAACCGGGGTCAAGTGGGCCGGTCCACTTGGGAATAATAATAATAATAATGTATATTTCACGAAACCCGTAAAGCATGCACAAGGCATGATCACATAATAATACCAATCCAGGTGGAGACTCCACGGGGTATGGTCCAAGCCGTAACTTTTCTAGACAACGGATCGGATACGACCCTCGTGAGAGAGAGCTTTGCGCGAAAACATGACCTGGGTGGATAAACCACCTCATTGGTAATGAGTACGGTAAATGGAGCACGAGCAGTTTGAGCTTCTCANCAGCTGAGTTTGAAGTTAACTCCCACATCGGCGATGATACGATAGAGGTGCAACAGGCATTTACTATCGCCGAACTACCATTGAGAGCTTCCAAAAGTATCCGGTCGCTAACGCGGCGCTGGCTTCACCTCCACTATCTGCCGTTCGAGGATGTTTCGGACACTCGAGTGGACATATTGATCGGCAGTGATGTACCCGAGGTGCATTGGGTTTTGGACCAAAGGATAGGAGGCCGTAGAGATCCGTATGCTTGTGCGCACGAT
>UZAN01055848.1:3071-14126 GCA_900618425.1 Echinostoma caproni | reverse complement strand
ATTCGCGCTACTGAATTCTATTCTGGGCCGTATTTCTTAGCGTCTCTAATCAATCATTCTCATCCCTTTGGCACCAACCGGGAAGGCGGGCTGCGCCAACCGAAGCCAGCTTCTTCATGCCTCTACGCCACGTCATGGTCTGACCGCCGTGTCGCTTCTTCCAGCCTTACCCAGCATGTGCAAAAACAGCCCGAAAGGGTAGGTATACGCAACAAGTGACTAAATCATTGGAGGCGGTGTAGTCAGTTTGTACAACCATTAACTGCCTTGTGGGTCAGACTTTTGAGTCAAAGGCTCCGGTTAGGGTTCCCAAAGAAAAACCCNCCGCGAAGTATGCTGTGCCCTAAAGTCTTAGGCACCCATTTGGAAAACGACCCTTCCTTTCTTCTCCTATTCTTCATCCCAATGGGCAGCCAAAAGACAGCAACCAAAACCGGCGCACGAAAGTGCATGGTTAACGGTTGTTCAAACTGAACTGAACTGAACAACCATTAACCAAGCACCTTCTTGCGGCAGTGCAGAGCGATTATTTCTGTTAGATAACGACTATCCGCACTCAACACACGATAACGAACCCCGTCATTGCTGACCCTCTGTTCCCACCGGACATGGGCAACGCTTCCGAGATGTCGGTGGTCGAATACAGAAAATGGATTAACACCTTCCGCTTGGACAGGTCAGGTCTCAAATGGAGTAATAATAGCAGCTCGGCATACTCTCAATTATCCTTTACATTCTACCTCATTTTTCAATCCGATCGAGGAAGCTTTCAGTGAATGTAGAGGAACAGTAAGAAATCTTGAACTTGAAAAGAAGAATCAGATTCAGAGCATTCCACAAGATCGAATCATCCATAAACGTCGGTTTAGAAGTTTAGTGCCGGTTTGCAACGAAGAAATGAATTGGATTAGCCCGTTTTTGAGTACTGCGTTTCGCAGGCAAAATTTTGCTTCCACTGAAAGTTCTAAAAATTATCTTTGTCAGTGATCCCATACTTTTCAACACTGAAGTGATATTATATCAATAAAACAATAAAGCCTTCACTTCCTCTTTATCCGAGTAGTTAGTTTTCACGAAACTCATTACTACAGGTTACCGAATCATGTAATTGAGTCAAAACTTCCAATGTTATGCGCCCTTATGCGGTACGGATCTACCTAAACTGCGTTTATTCTCCCCCAGCTGTGGTAAGTAATTTATTACCAAGACGTCCCTAGTAGCTACTAAACTATGATGAATCACTATTCAATAATGGGTAAGTCTTTTGCTATTAAAAATGAGTAAAGAGGGGTAGGGGTGTATGGGTATTCTTTCAAGATCAACCGATAAAATAGCCGATAGCTAAGAAGACACATTTGTCTTCGTTATTTGGTTTGGCATTGCGAACAGTGCATGATAACAATAAAATCAAGCGAACGGTAACAGACTGCAATTTGCAAATCCTATAGTTATTCCATAAAATAAAACCATGTTGCCATTCATTGATTTAGGTAGGAACAACCGGTGTCCAGCGCATAGCCGTAACCGTCCATTATCGCTGTTCCCTATTTAAGAGGGCTACAAACAACAGCTAATTGAGCACATACCTTTCTTACCCATCTGCTGAACTCACGAACAGGCATAAATCACCATATTGAAGTGTCGGCTTGATAGAACCAGTGCAATTATGAAAATAGAGGCCAACGCAGCGAAATTGCATGATTTATTTCCTGGACGATTTCCCCGTTTCCCAACTGGGGCCTACTGAAGACAATTATAATATTTATATAAGTTTGGTGATTGGATTACAAAATAAACCCAAACGTGAGTCTGTAAAGGGTCATCAAAGTAAAGGCAAGATGACCAGCGAGATTTTTGTTTGCAATCACTTCGACCATTTTCAGCACTCTGGCACTGAATTCAACCGAGATCACTTGAAATGATTTTTCTCGATCAAAGAGGTGTTGTATCAGCAACGGACGCTTGGCGTTTAAGGAGCCCGGTGTTTTGTATGTACGGTCCATGTCAGTAACCAGCTGTGTTGACCTCGACGAAGTGACCTTGAGTTAAACCCAGTGTGGAATGTGTTCCAAAACCCGATTAGGTAGTTACGTTTCTTTTCTACTTACGTACGTGTCACCGCGTCCACATTAGAATTGATAGGTAGAGTTCGATTTGGTGTACAGAGGTGGGCTTTCTTTGACAGGAGGACGGGTACTCTGGTTATCTTGTGCACAACTACGGATTTGGTTGCGGACGAGTCCGGTTGACAACCGAATATGAACGTCGATAGGATAAATTGTTTACCTCATCACTTTTGAATAGGTGATAAATCGTGACCTCTTATTTAGACGTTGACGCAACAACTGGCTTTTCAGTCTGGTTGATTTTGTCTGTCAACCAATAAATCCTGATAACCATTTTTTGTCAATGTGTTGCACAACACGTTCATTTCGTGTCGTCAGAGCAAATTCTTCGGGCTTTGTCGAATACGACCCGAACAAGACCACGTTTAGATGTAAACAATTCGCATGTGGCTCAACCTGCGCTGACCAATTGAACAAGCTTCAGCATACCTTGGGGCTGAACATGAACTTTCTAATGAAGGGGGTTGGCAGCTATAATATATCAAATCTTCGCATAGTTGTGTAGACTTCAATCGCCAGAGAATCTATTGTCCACACACGGCACTTTTTGATCCATACGCAATGAACTTTCACGAGTTCAGTCGTTAGTGAAACATTTAGTACTTGCGATTCTTTCAATGGAACAATCTCCATCGATAAAAGGCACAGTGAGCGGATTTTCTAAACGAATTCTGAAGCCCTCCTGATTAGATCACGTTATTGTAGGTTTTATTTGTTTGCAAAGGTCGGAGTCAATACTTCCTTATTCTGACTCATTGCCTACTTTAATTTGTAGTTCACTATCTTAGATTATATTGCATTAAATTGTTCTACAAATCAAAGTATTGAGGACTAGTTGCGTTGTTCACATGTTTTCTGCACCGTTTGTTTTGTCCCCCCCCCCTATGATGTGTTTTGATTCAGCGAGGTTTGTATCAAACGATTCGGAAAATAACATTTACAAACGTTTATTTTATTAAGCTTAGTTAAATCAACATGTGAAATACCTTGATCCAGGGTCTGCTATAGCACATCTAATGGTTCATTCATATAAGGTACAACTGAGTCATCTAATCCCCATATCTTCGTGTTACTATTGCTCATTGAAGTCTCGGTCCTCGAATTACTCAAACAGATCGTTCCCAGCAGTAAACCCAATGCAACTGCAGATGTCGGACAATCCACTTCGATGAATATTTTCCAGGAGATAGAATATCTCAAAGAAAAACTGTTGAATGGTCGATCTGGGCCGTTGGATGTCGAAAAAGATCTGGAAATATGGCGTAATCGTATGCACCAGTACAACGAGGCTAAGGACGCATGTTTGAACATATTCGGCCGATTGGCTCATGCAAAAGGCTGTCTGGTACGAGAATTATATGACGAATACGGTTTAGAACTGGATGACTGATCGTGTTTTTCAGGAGCTGCATTGTTGTTTATTTGCACCAAGTGAAAACAGTTGCATTTCCTTTTTTATTTTGTATAAAATTTCACTATTTTTGATGAGTTGATATTTTTTCTTTCAAACAAAAGGGCTTGCTTACTCTACGGAAATGTGAATTTCTATAAATGTATAGAGTTCGGTATCTCTGAAGTTCTACCAAACGACTCTCGATCAAAGATTTGTCAAGAAATCTTCGCATAACCTGTGGGTTTATTTCCTCGGAATCTTGGATTTTCAAAAGCCGGCTCATGAATGCGAAATGAAGAATCGCATCGGTGTTAATCATTCTCTCAAAAAGAGCGAACTCGTCGATGACTTGTAATTTGTGTTAGTACCTACTCTGCAATGTTCGGAGTATTTGTTTTTATATTCTGACAGTCCTGCTGAATTAAGCGTCATAGGGCATTTTCCGAACTTATAAGAAATGAAATTTTTAATAGAATACTACTGTGGGCTACACTTGAGTCAGCTAGAATATTCTGCTCCGGACAGACGATCATCTGTAGATTTTAAGTGAGATTGACAGATCTACTTTTGCCTGTTCGCCGAGCTTGGCAGTTGGTTTGCTGATCGGTAAATGATTTTCCTTCTAAGGACCGAAGAGGTAGGTTCCAGAATTTTATCGAATATGTCTACTTATGCTCGTCGTGACAGATGAAGCAACCGCTGAGACTAACACCAGGACGGTGGTGTCAGAATAAAAAGTTGCTACTTACTCGCGTTTGATGGTTATCCACCGACATCCAAATGGCATGAGTGAGCCTAGTTCGAATACAATTCACGGAGTGGTTTTTTGAAGCAACAGTATGGATAATTCTAATCGTTCTAATGACCAGAGCGCTGTATAATACACGGCGTGGCTTGAGTTGGTAAAGCCTTTCACTCTGCGGACCGACCATAATTCTTAGACGAAAAAAACCTATAACCATTTATAACTCCACTTAGTTTTCGGAATATAGAGAACCAAACATATCCACCCGCTTGAGTTCTCTGCTGTGCACCAGAACAAGATGAATTGGTACTGGAAAGCTGACTATCCAGCACTGTGAGCTCCTTGTTCGGCTATATATTTAGGCAACAAAACTCATGGCTTTCCGATTTATCATGCAAACCCGATGGTTTTTTTTTGTTGCGGAACGTATGTTTTGGAGTATCAAATGTAAAAAGGTCTTGGATACCTTGTCTGGGTAATCATTCGCCACTCCTGCCTTAGCGGGAGAACAGATAGGCTACGAAAACACCGCGATACAGTGCAACATATTATCTCCCTCTATACGGAGCCTCTGTTGACCGCTTGTTCTACAGTTAGATAAAATCAATCTAAAAATAGTAAACTGAACATATGCTTTGAAGAAGGGACTTAATTTAGCACCTACTAAATGTCAGCAGTACGACAACTTTCCCACAAAGTTCAGTGAGGATAAAGTGAACATGTGCCACGTAAGTCCCTTTTCCACCTACAAAGTGCGATAACCTTTTCAGTCGCCGGACGTTTTCTAGCTGACTTTTGTTATTGTAAAGAGGATCCGAAATGGGAACGTGACATGCTCGGGTTAATCGCTCCATCAAATGACCCATATTTATCGGGTCGTGCGAATGCTTGGCTAACTTGCCCACGCATGGAAAACAACTGTAATGGACCGCGGCTACGGTCAAACCCATAGCATGCAGCTCACGAAGCCAGAATTTGGCTGGAACGTACGGCGAAGGTCATTCGCTCGGTTTGTGATATGAAAATGACCAACGTCTCTGTTCTTGCCCCATGGGTTATTTCGAAAATCAGCTTCATCAGGCTCGTATTTTCGGGGTGTTAAGTAAGTAATACAACTGCTACTTTCGAAGAGTAAACTTGATAACCAGAATAAAGTTACCAGAAAGCCACTATTCGTAACTACCGTCCAAAGGTAATAACACGGCTTAGTGGCAGATAAAATACATCAATCGAACGTCACTTTGGACGTTTACAACTGCTGAATTACACGTAAGTTTTACGTTTTGCCTACACGGTCCCATTTCAAAGGTAAACCACCCCACCCCCTCCTCCAAACGGCACCTTTACGGGTTCACTTGCTCCTATTTCGACCGAACCAGGAGGTAGTTGCCAAAGAAGACATGCGAACACTCCTCTCCTCCACGACGAAATCGGGACAAAANGATTCACTAATCCCTGCGTCTAGGAGTAAGCTTTTCAACTCACCTGGTTCAATGTATCTTCTCAAACACATGTGCAGTTGCTTGAAACTGCAATCGATTTCACCCGGGCACGCACTTGCTCAGAATCAGAGCTTGACCATTAGGGCTGTAAAGTGTCATCCACCCTACTGGTATTGTTTTGTGTTTTATATTACGCATTAGGATAATGAAAACTAAAAACGAATTTGTTTGCCCGTCGTGCCATCGGAGAATAAATCAATACTGTTATTTAGATTTTATTCGACACACGCCAACGCTATGGAGGCTGAAGTGCAAAGGAGAGGAATGCTAGCTGAGATCGATAAAAAATTATTTTACGATGTTCACATCAGAAAGTGCTGTCTAACAACATTGAGGACGTGACAAGCGGTTAGTGCTAATCAAACGTTGCATATAGTTTGTCATACGCTTTCGTTGATATCCAGGCGACTCAGATTCATCATCCTATGCATGACTGAGGCTATCAAAGTTTTGACCGCCCGTCTGTAATCAGAAGCAGCTCGTTCCGGCTTTGGTTTCCCATTGAACACGGACGAAGAGACCAAGCAATGCACTTCGGGGGGTTCTATGAATGACCTAACCAATATGGTTATGTTAGCCAGCACACGGCAATCATCTGCACAAAGTTTTCCACGAGAGAACTGAATGCCACAAGTGATCCCAACATCACTGTTTTGGTTAGTTTAAGAACTGCCGAAAACTCGCTTGGTTAGCCTATCGAACTTTGTTCCCAACGAGGCTATGGGTATCCATCAATAAATAAAACCTACCAGTGAACTAGACATTCGAAGTATGTATCAAGGCGAACGGCCTTTTGTCTTGCTACATTCGCAATAAATTATTTTGCACTCATTTTTACTTCACTGGTAAGTATTTGAAAACAGCACAGGAAATTTTGGAGTATTCTTTCTATAAGGAAAGGCAGTCATATTGTGATGGAAGGCAATATGTACACAACGTAAAAAAATCAAGTGAAATGCAAGCTTGTTATTATAGCAGTATGCACAAAGTTTGACTGACCAACCGGGTTAGATTATCCCATCGGACCAAAGAGCTCAGATGGCTCCAGGCAAGTGAATTTTTATGCGCGTCTGTGGCTGTCAGACAGGTCTTTGCAGCCTGAGACAGAAAAATCCTGCGTGCTTGCGAATCGCGTTCTAGCTGCATTACCAATCCACCAGCTTCACAAAGTAACGCGGGCCACAGAATAAGCTGTGCACGAACATTCACCACGGATAAGTTCTTCAGTGACGAGGACTGATCTTTTAAAAGCTTATGCAGAGCTTCCAGACGGGTATGCTGCAAAATAACGGAACGTTGTCTTCAATAAGGACGCTACAGGGAATGACGGGTAATATTCCGAAATAGCCCATTATTTGCAAACAATAAAGCAACGAAAAACGTTGAGTTAACTTTTTGAATTAAATTAGCTGTCAGGGAAATTTCAGTCTTTGGAATAGCGTTCACTACTAGGCTTATTCTGAAAATAATGGAATAGAGCAACAATACACGTCACCGCAGTCATGCGCATCAACGTAACCTATCGGGGCCTTATGTGGTTCACCACTCCAAGTCCCGAGGTTTAGGTTGCCGGTTTTCACCATTGAACAGCAAGTCTTCGTGGCTATGGGGTTCATCCCGTCTGCTGTTCATCACATTTAGGTGTGGAATAAAAAAACACTGTTCGGAACGTTCTCAGTCAAATAATACAGGATTACGCGGTTAACTCAGAGTTTCAGAGAATAATAACCGACCAGTTATTGCAACGTTTGCGGGAACCTGGATCGGCTAGCAGTTGCATTATTGGGGATGAAACCGTGATAGTAGTTTATAATTCTCAGCAGTCCATATGACGCTTTTCATTGATTGGGATAGCTAGTAAGCTACAATCGCAGTGACCTCCAGCAACAGGGCAATGCCGTGACCACCTGAATTATGCCCCCAAAACTCGCTGCTTGTTACACGGAAAATAATTCGCTGAGCTCATGCAAACGTTGTCCGAGAACCTTTGATCGAATGGTTCAACCGTGAGCTGTCCCAGAGTTTGACATGAAAGAAAACAACTGCGATCCAATCGCCACTGCCTGCGTCGTTACCACAAGCTGTCTACGTACTGGAAGTCTATCAATAAAGGAGTGTTTGGAGTTGCATTTGATCCTCTTTGCGAACAAACAAAACCTTACATTGACAGGGAAGAAATTAAACCGAATGCACACTAACTTCCTGTGACCAGAAGCAGTGCTAAAGCGCTAATAAAGAAATTTAGATCCAGTATTTAGAACAGAAAAGAGAATCAGAGACCAAGAACTAAGAGAGATGGATCTAACAGCATCAACGTCCACCTCCCTGTACGGCGAGGTTCTCGAAATACGAGCAGAAAATTTGCTTTGAGATGCAAAATTTCACAATTCTCTACCGAAGGCATTCACAGGAAACAGCTTTCGTCCATTCAAGAGGCTCAATTAGAAGAAATTCGTTGCAACTATTCAGAGCGTCTAGTGGAATTTCGAGAACCATACTTGGATGTTTTGTCTACGGTTTTCGCGGATAAATCTGGGATACTTTATGGACTTGATATCGCTCTACAGTCTCAAGTCGTTAGCATGGGCAGATATCATTGAACCTCATTTTTCCAATGCAAACGTGGCGACCAAGAACAACATTACCGAATTCATTATTTAAGGCATTTCACACTTACAAATGCAACAAAACAATGTGAGGCGTGACATCCGGCAAACAGAAATCGAAGATGACATTGCGGTCTGTTTCAGCATAGCTCCGATGGCGAGAAACTATCGATTGGGAATTTCCCGAGAGGTGGATCGATCGAAGAGCATCAAAGGAATCGCACCCAAGATCGAAAAATCTATCTCCTTTCTGTTTTCTTTTGTGGTGACGTCCCAAGAGAATAGTTTATTCCCAAAACCATTGAAAAGCTGCAGGAGACCATCATCACACTGTCAAACTATTCCGCATCTCAATGCTCTGAAACTGGAAGAAAACTATCTTCATCGTACGTTATTACTTATTTATTTTTTATTACATACCAGTGTGTGATGAACAGCAGACGGGATGAACCCCATAGCCACGAAGACTTGCTGTTCAATGGTGAAAACCGGCAACCTAAACCTCGGGACTTGGAGTGGTGAACCACATAGGGCCCCGATAGGTTAGGCGTGGTATTAAACCGGACGACAGTAGAGATGCCTACCACCAAAGTTGGGTGGTGATGGTGGGGCTTGAATCTCTGACCAAAGGGTCCAAAGCACGCCGGTGACAGCGACTTAAGTTACTGAGCCACCGCCACCCAAACAAAATGACAGGTGACTAATTGAATGCCTTCCATAAAACAAATATGAATTTTTTCCATAGCGTCAACCGGTTGACCAGAGATGGTTGAGCAAATCGGAGGTATCGTCAAGTTTTTAGCTTTCACCAGCGGATAGTGGTCCGTAGTTTACTGTGGTGATTCTCTGCGAACATATGAACATTATGCTATTAACTTATTCTTCTTTGCGAGTCTGAACATAAGCGAGGATTGGGCTCATGGCAAAAAGAGATGTGACGCTTCTCTAGATAAGACGAGTGAGAACCGATAACTTGTTGACAGCCTCGAATTTTTAGCATGACCAACAGGATTCTTCAGTTTCGATTTTTAACACCATAAATCATGCACTTTCGTGAGCCGGTTATGATTTCCGTCTTTTGGCGGCCCATTTGGATGATGGCAATCAGGTAAGGAAGAAGAAGGAAGAGTCGAAAAGAGAATGGAAAATTCCGGTAGACTAAGGTTGCAAAGATAATGAGTAGACGGATAATCGCTACTGTTTATAAAATGATAAAAATAAAATAAATGTCTTTTTACTTCCTTTTTTATCTATTGAAAATACAAATGTACAATCAACATTCAAAAAGGGGACCGCGGCCATACAAAGGCTGCCTGGGAAGACGGTGAAGCTGTTCGAACCCGGGAATCCCAGGTCAGAAGTTGGTGATCTAACCACTTGATTACCGCCGCCGATTACGATTACCGTGATCTCGAGGTTCATAACACGACCTGAATGGCCGAAATCCCTGGTTAGGGGTTTTAAACCCACCTGTCGGGTCTTTGTTTTACCACCATTGACCTTTTTCACTTCCCACTGGCCTCTGCAAACGTATTATATGGGGGTGAACCCATTACTCCCGTGGGCATCACCATTGTACAGCAAAAAAAGGGTGAAATGAAAATCTCCGGTAGCTGCCAAGCTCGCAATGCATACAATATTAGCGGTAAAACAGAAAGTGGACAGGAATCGGATCTACCTTGAGTGGGGGAGAAGAACATGAACCGCTATGGTCAACACACAGAATACGCAATCGAACTCTGCATACATACCGTTTCAACCATTCTTTGGGTGCCAAGATTAAATGATCTCAACATGAAAAACAAACTTTATCAAGCATGACAACGCAATATTTTCTGATAGGAATGACTCAAGAATTATCTTAAAATATTTCCATAAACCCTTGCCATCTCGATTTTTTGTTATGAGGCATTATTCTATCTAATATATAATCCATTATAGCAACTCCATTGGATAACCAAATGAAATTCTTTTACAATCCGGAAAAATTGCATTAAATAAGAAGGAAAAGTGTGATATGTATTGAAGCACAAAAGAGAGAATGACTTGATAACAAAGTTGGTGGATTCGATGCCGAAGAGACTCGAAAAAGTCCTAAAGAACAAAGACAGACCAACCGATTATAATTTTACATCAGCTTTACACCTGAATTATTATCAATGCTAATTTGTTGTAAATAAAAACTGTTCCATTCTCTTCAGTTACCTCTTAACTCATCATGGTCTAGGTCAGCCACTACTGATGAAATGGGAGTATCCGCTACATTCTGAATTATTTTATCTATAAAGACTGACCAAGGCTTGTTTAGCATTATTTGGAAAAAAATTTACTCCACGAAAAATGCTGTTACCTATGCGAACCGACAAGTGCTTCACAGAGACCCGTTGCTTCAATTTCCATTAGACCTGTATACAAGGATCTGCCAGAGGAGATCATTGAAGATATTTATTTTATACAGACAAAAATTACTTTCCAACTGACACACACGACTGCGTATTTTTACCATCTTATTGTTTTCGTGTGCTTTCTTTACCTACACCATACATCCCGGATTTCATGCATTGCATCAAACGGACCAAATGTGCAACGGCAACCTCTTTTAGGAGGACTATTCGGAATAAAACCAAACGGACGTTCACAAAGCTTTCGAGAAATCCCAGGAAGCATCAAGCCGGTTGGAAAG
>UZAN01055843.1:0-14132 GCA_900618425.1 Echinostoma caproni | reverse complement strand
TCCGGTCCTGCTACCTTTCCTCGCTTCAGAGCTTGAATGCAAGACCGAACGTCTGCTTCTGCTGGAGGATCGCATGAAACTGCCCACGGAGCTTCAGTTGCAGATGAAGCAGCCTGGTTAACCCTTGGCCAGCTGAACTGTTCGTTGAAGCATTCTTCCCGGCGAGTCGTTGATCCCCATTGTGAATTGCTTGTCGCCTCTTATCACAGACTGTTTCTCTAACTGGAGTTCACCGACCTCCCGTATTGCGTATCAGTCGGAACAGTCTTTGATTATTCCCNATTGTGAATAGCTCGTCCTCTCTTATCGCAGACTGTTTCACTAACTGGGGTTCGCCGACCTCCCGTATTGCGTATCAGTCGGAACAGTCTCTGATTATTCCCTGATGCAGACGCTATTTCTATTTCACTAGCTATCGTTGCCCACCAGGTCTCACGGTCCTTCTTGAGGCTCTTTGTGAGCTGGCGTTGTAGATGCCACCTAACTCTATTTCGCTCCTGGCAGATCGGGATTTGTAGTTTTTGCTCTATAAAAACTACTGACTCGTGAGATATCCAATGCCTCCGGCGGGTTTGAGGCACAGACCCATAAGCAACATTCGCTGTCGAATCCATTGCTCGTCTAATCTGATCCCATTGCTCATCTACATCATTATGTTGAGGTGCGCTTAGCTCATGCACTAGCCCTGATTCATAGTATACACAAACTGCTGGAACAGATAGTCGATGTTGAGCTGTACAAGTTTGCTGAATTCGTCGCGGGCCAGTCAGTCGAAGAGTGAACTGCATCAAAACTAATGCATGGTCAGACTCAACGAAGGTGGTCTAATAGGACCTACAATTTTGTACTGAGCCACGCCAACGATAACTTACTGCTATGTGGTCGATTTGAGTTAGCGTACCAGTTGAAATGGAGCGCCACGTTGCCGTTCGTCGAGAGCTGTCGGAAGTTGATGCTTGCTAGGAACAGATGATGGTCTGCGTAGAACAGAAGAAGTCGCTTACCGTTATGTTTTTGGCTGGGAAGAGCACAACTACCGCCTAGGCAAGCTTCTGATGCGCCCAGTTTTCCAACCTGCGCGTTTAAGTCACCTGCAAGTACAACTATGTCGGAGCTTCGACTCATCCGAACGAGATCGGTGAATTCATCGTAGAAAGCGTCCTTTTGGGTATCAGAACTGCAATTGGTCGGTACATATGCTGATACGATGAGCAAAGACATTTTGGTGTTGCTTCCCTTCCGGACGCTGATTGAACCCTGGAGACGCACTGCACATAAACAACTGTTGACGAGAATCTAATCGATAAGAGAGGACTCCGTGCTGATCCACTGAGTGGGCTTCGTCATCAACTGATGTACGGAGAACATATCTCGAAGACAAATCTAGCGCGCTCAAGTGGCTAGTAGTAGGATAGTAGTAGGATACGAGTCTCCGACAGGCAGCAAATATCGGTCCTCAAAGATTTCCATTGTACGCGCCAGACAAGCTTACTGAACTTCCTGCATCAATGTTGTCACGTTGAGGGCCCCCAGATTCAGTGATTGACGAGACTTTAGAATCTGCAATTCGTTTCGAGATACATTACTTACAGTGCTATTCGGCGACGACCTTCGGCGAATGACATCCAAGTTGCTTGAGGGACTATTACAGGTCGGAAGAAGGGGGAAATGGGGAGAATTGGTTACTGAAGACAAAGAATTAAACAAAGGTTGGGATATCTGAGCAGTAGCCCACTTATCACTACCCACCCCGCTCGATGCCAATGGGCAGCGCGGTCCTGATTATCCTGCGCGACGACCGATGCAGTATAAAATTATTTTTTGTTTGTGTATGCATTGGGGTTTGTTGGACGGGTACTGCTAGGGTGTCCAGCCACTAAGCAGGAGAGCGACTAGGGTTCTTAACCAAAGGCTTTAGTTCTGACAAGAACCTAACCGTAAGGCAGCGGGTGAAGCGAAGTGGAGGCTCATTTACTTGGATCGATTGTTCCTCCACCACTTTTTACCGACTGAAACGCAAATTCCAGTCGAACCCCCAACCTGGAGGACCAGGAGACTGTACTTCGTCTGACCTCTACCCATTGACCTTCCAGGCATGATTAGATCTCCTGTATAGCTCGCTGGGTCACAGAGGTGCACAAGCCATCACACCACGTCAAAGTGCAGTCTCGTCGTGACGGAATTGGATGATTCCGCGAAGAATATCGAGGCGATTGACGAGTGGCAACAACATGTATTCAGTTGTATTAATAGACAAAACAGAAGGATTTTTACTGAAAAATGCCGTACCGTGTCGTTACAGCATGAAGTTAACAGTCAGATTACTGAAAGTGACAATGTATAGTGACAAGATATTTGCACACAAACTGTCCAACTCGCCCAACAGTCATCACTTGATGATCAAAAATTTATTTACAAGTGGTTAGAAATGTGGGTTCCACATACTCTGGTAGGCGACATTCTCTATGAGGGAATCTTGGGAGGATAGCAGACGATGTCATCTTCAGTGCTAGTCGATCCTGTATAATCAAGTGCTACCTACAAGGTAACAGGGTGATAGTGATGATCTTATTTAGTGACGAGCTGGCTTTGCAGACAGTACACCTTTTCCCATCAAGCTTTAGCCAAAACCCACAATCCTTTAGCCTTAACCTACATTTCTTTAGCCAAAACCCGAAATGCCTTAGCCAAGATCCTTAGTACTTTAGCATCAACGCACAGACCTTAGTCACACCGCAGTAGACATGTCAGATCAGAAAGTATCGGAATAGTCTAAATTCAACGAATGTTGAAAAACAATATTTTCGACAAATGTTGCTGTTGCAAGCTTGGTTAAGAAATAAGAAACTGGGGGGGGGGGGNGGTTGCGTGTACAACACATGTTGATTGGAAACGGTTTAACTGATGTGCCCGCATCGTCAAACTATCTGACATATTTTATACAGTTTGAATATTCCGATACTTTCTGATCTGACTTGTCTACTGCGGCGTGACTAAAGCCTTGAGGCTAAAGGACTAAGGGTCTTGGCTAAAGCATTTCGGGTTTTGGATAAAGGAATGTGGGTTTTGGATAAACGATTACGGGTCGAGCCTAAGACCGGGTTTCGGCTAAAGCTTGATGGAAAAAGGTGTAGTCTTTCGATGGACGATTCAACTTTCTGTTGCAGAAAGATTGCTTCGAGATGAAAATCTGCAGCGTCCTGAGGTATCGTTACAGCTCGTCTCCGACTGTTCGTTAGGAATCTATCGTTTTGCGTAGTAGTCTTTATGCCACCGGGATTCAAACCTAGGGAAGATTGTTTCCGAACTGAGCGCACTGGACTTTTGGGCCATCCAACTTGATCCTTAGCGGCTTTCTTCATTTTAGCATTATAATAGATCGTCAAATGACGAGTTGGATTTTATGAAAGATCCAACTATCTTAACATCGAAGTTCACCGACTAGGCTTATCTTTTGTCGGCATTGGGTTTTGGAAATAACCCGTGCAGTCTTGTAGTGTTACGAGCCTCTTGCACGTACCGCAGTCGTATTAGGCTATCTGGTGGATTGCTGCTACTAGTATTATGATCATAGCATGGAATTCAACGGAGTTTGATAAAGTGACTAACAGGACGGCGCATTTTTGTCGATCTAACTGGTTTTATGATACGATGTATGGGACAAAATGAAAGGCTGAATATCACGATTCAGTAGTCCAAACCATGTTAAATATTTTTAGCAGTGCGATTCTATCGTCCCAAACGTGGATTCCACTCGGGACTCCAGAGGTAGAAGGAAAAGGGAATACTATCCACCAATTATTTGACTGTACTGTTCCATGTTACAGTTAGAAACTACGCTCTCCTGCAAACACAGAAAGCATTGCTTGTTGCGGTACGGTAGCTAAGGTGAACGTATTGAAACGAAGAGAATGTGACAACAAAAGTGCAAAAATTTAGTCTGTGACAGCCAACAATCTCTCACATGGGTCCAAAAACAATAACGCGTTTAACCAGTTTCAATGGATGGAATATCCAGTTTGTATAATGGATAATCATTCTACTAACTAAGCTCACCGGTTTCGGATAGCTTGCAGCGAAGGTCTCTATCTGGTCCGACAGTGAAACTGATGTGAAAACGTAGTTGGGTAGAATGAAATGTGCTGATGCTTCTGAAATCAAGCCCGTGTACACAATGGCAGAATAAACGGGAACATCCGGACTGGTAGGCGGAGTAATTAACTTGCTCAATGCCGAGGCGAGTACGTTGGCTGTTGGTCGACAAATGACGCTGATCGAGAGATTGTCGGCGATGGATGACAAAGAAAGCACACCTGAAACACAACACACGACAGGTGGTTAGGGGATTAAAACAAGAAAAACAGTAAAGCACAACACGCTCACAAAGACTATCCTAACAACTGCCACTAGTTGTAGCTGGGAAAAATAGAAAATTTAAGTATTCTAGGGATCATCGTCGATTGTTGTAAACTGTAGACTCACCGTCCGCTGACGTATTTTCCCAGGCAGAAAGTTGGCCCGCCTTGTCACTTATTGCCTTGAGTATTTCTGAAGGACACGTAAGAAATCCTGAAAAGGAATGTAACAAAGAGTCAAAGAAAGTCAGTATTTTTTATAAATTAGTCCAGTTAGAACTGTCCAATAGTTCATTACCAATCATCAACAAGCATGTGACAACCTTTTATCTTGGATGCAATATCGCAAATTTCGTGTTCGATTTCTTTTACGTAACAGCATGGTATAGAGAAGTAAAAATAGATTCTATTGCTCCTATTTATTACTATCGGTCCGAGTCCAGACCAGATTTTTTTTTATTTTGACACATCTGAATCCAGGTTGTGTGCCAAACAAATCATGATACAGTAATGAAAAAGAAAGACGTTCCATGATTTGCATGTGGGCGGAATACTCCAGGTTGCCCAGGCCAGGGCAGGTGAATTTTCTTGAGGAATCCACAACCGGAGCCTTCGGCTAGCCAAAGCCTGACCCGCAATCCATTGGGGGCCGGTGTCCAGTTCATCGGATCATACGTCCTTTGGACGGGGTCAAACGTCCAGACCAGGCCAAACAAATCATGGTATAATAATCTTTATGGGGACCTCTAGGAACAAAATTATGATCAACCACTCGAAGGAATAAAATGAACCCCAAGTCACCTCAATAATTGATCCTAGACCAAGCAACACTGGACATCGCGATGAGATTGCACTTGGAAGAGGTGGAATGCGATTCAAGTCTGACCAATTAGCCAAGCTACTTCGAATGACTTTTCTAGTTGTACACCTAAATCAGCCTGGGTTGTCAGAAAAAGCTCTCAGCGGCTGTAGGAACTGACATCTTTGTGATCAACCACGTTATTCCCTGAAGAGGCCACTCCAGTAAATTGAAGGTATCAGTTCATTCGAGAAAACCTTGCTAGGACTTGGGGATTCGGCTTGGCAATCTGCTTTTAATTATAGAGCTGATCCTTAGCCTTGGCCAGAAGACTTGCTCACATAAGTCGCGTTAGACATCCTGGATAGGGACCTTTGGGGTCATTGCATTCGATGTTTAGAGAAACTGAGTGAAATGACTAAGTGTCACAAACAGTGGCGCTCTTGCGTCTACTCAATGCCCTTGCAAATTTAGTTTTCATTAATTCTGAATTCTCGCCCTGACATTGCTTTGAACATTTCAATCTTCCTTTTCCTCCATTATCCGAATACGCAGATATGAAACAGAAACCAAAACCACCGCACGAAAGCGCATGGTTAAGGATTAAAAAGCTGAACTGAACTGATTCTTAGCCTTGGAGTTGATAAGAACCCAGGTTTCAAAATCATAAGGTGACCAAGTTCCAGAGGAGTGATGTGTCGATCAAATTACCGATTGACACGAAAACAGATGCTCGTGGAAAAATCCAAGTAGTTTGATCGAAATAACCTGAAAGCTTCTCGTTGACATTATACGCCACCAAATAATGGGATATTCTTTTTTGAACCCATCAGTCCTTATACGATCTGCAAGCGGAATCCGACTAGCTTGACCACTACACTCTGGTGCTACCTAATTCTGAAGGTTGTTTGGAAAGTTCACTAACCTGTTGAAATTTCCACACACGGATAACCGAAACCAAATTAAATCCAAGGGTCCTTTCTCATAAGGGTTCACTTGAGAAAGCGGCGTTAATCGATGTCCCTTATTTTTTATAACTTCCACCAACCAACTTGATGGTAAGCAGCTTTGCTGTCGTCCAGTTTAATACAACACCTGACCTAACGGGGCCTTAAGTGGTTCGCCACTCCAAGTCCCGGGGCTTAGGATGCCGGTTACAATAACTGAACAGCAGCTTTTCGTGACAGTGGTTCGCCTCGTCTGCTGTTTATCACACAAGGGTGTGTAATAAAATATACATATATGGTTTTGGAAATAAGCCCTTCAGCATTTTTATTCGGCTATTAGTATAAAGCGATCGTAGTATTGAGATTAACTTCTCGGGCACACCTTTCCGAGAAAGGCAACGCCAGAGTTTAGAGCGGTCGACTGAGTCGAAAGCCGATTTCAGATCTAGGAAGACAGAAAAGAATGTCGGTGCTCCAGAATTTGGCGCATTGTGAAGATGTGGTAGATACAACCTCGACCAGGTCTAAAACCAGCCTGATTCTCACGCGTGCACCGTTCGCGTGCGGCAGACAATCGGCGGAGTATGATGCCAGCGAAAAGTTTAGAGACGATATTGATTAAACTAATTCCTCCATGGTTTTCACAAGAGAATCTATCACCTTTCTTGTAAATCGGTATGATCACCGATTCACACCATTCAGCTGGAGAAATTGAAGAAAGAGGAGAAAGATGCGTGCTTAAGAGAAATGGACATTAGGGGGGTTTATTGGTACTGAACAGAACCCGGTTGTAACAGCCCCAAGCAGACATAAGGCCCAGGTCAGAACTTAGGGAGAAACTGAGGGAGGAGCGGTCGCCACTAATGCGATGCGCGAAGGGGAGTAAGACAGCGAAGAGTGTAGAGTAGCGTCATCGACAAAAGCGTGAATAGGATTTTAGGTTGAAGAAAGGTCATCAATAGACGTCAGAAAAATGGAAGGGAAAGTACAGAACCTTGGGGAACACCAGCTTTCACCGGTACGGAACGAGACACGGTCCCACCTACTCTCACGGAAATACTGCAGTCCTTGAGGTAGCTTGCTGTCCAGGACCCAAGTTCCGAAGGGAAGCCAAAATTGGGTAGTTTAGCCAGCAGCCCGGCGTGCCAGGCACGATCGAAAGCTTTCGATACATCAAATGACATCACATGGGTTTCTCCGTGGTTGTTGAGTACCGCTGACTATATATGCGAAATGAGCGCCAGGACTGCAGTAACGATATTACCACAGACGGCAAAGTGACTGATTATGACTACCCTTAAAATTATACAGCTGAGTTTTTTATTACACAAATTGAATTACAGTAAACGGGGAGATCCCCATGAGTAAATAGCATACTGTAAAGGGGAGAATAAAGGAAACATTCACGTGAGATCCAATTTATTGATTCTGCTTTTAAAAAGTGTGAGATTGTAAGTGAGGATGCAGGTAAGCTAGAAGCAATCCTGTATGTTGATAATCAGAGTAACTATGTCCGCAGAACGTTTAGCACTTCCCACGTGCAAAACGTTGTTACAGAACCGGCTTAACCTAACTTCCAAAGAAGCAAAAGGGAAACCAGAATCTTTTTGCTACTTGGGCAGCTACATTTGACCTGGAGGACGAATCCCAAACGAAATAAAACTAACGCCTCCAAAAGCCTCTGTATGGTCGGGGGTGGATGTCTAGAGTTGCGGCTGATCACCCTTTCCTTGCACCTCGTGAAATAGCCTCAAATAGCCTCTGCTGAGGAAGCCATACTCACTGCCTTCTCGTAGGGGTGTTTCCCACCTAAGAGGGTGAAAAGCCGACATCCGGGGAGACAACCGGGTTGGTGGACTAATGGTAGTTCATCTAGGGCAGTTGGCCAAAAACCAAACCAACCATGAGGAGGCGTAGTAACCACACACAACTTCCTGGTCGTGGAAATGGTCACCGGCTCGATTGTGCATCGAGGTGTATTAGACACCTTGGACATCCGACCCCGTCCAAAGGACGTATGATCCGATGAACTGGACACCGGCCCCCAATGGATTGCGGGTCAGGCTTTGGCTAGCCGAAGGCTCCGGTTGTGGATTCCTCAAGAAAATTCACCTGCCCTGGCCTGGGCAACCTGGCAGTATTCCGCCCACATGCAAATCATGGAACGTCTTTCTTTTTCATTACTGTATCATGATTTGTTTGGCACACAACCTGGATTCAGACAAGTGTGAAATATATTAATAATAATAATAATAATAATAATAATAATAATAATGGTGCGAGCTAAGGAGAAACGATTAATTCTCAAAGCACTAAACTCGGCTAATTCGTTCAACGGACACGTCAAGAGACAAACATTACGTCGCACTCATAAAACCCGAGGCACAAGTAGCACACAGGTGCGCGGAAAGACGGTAACCTCATTATCTTATCCATCTTACGTTTTAGAACGAGTCCTAGTTTGTGTCGAAACGTTACAATGAACAATTTGCAACTCAGTGTACACTATTTTCTCTTGAAATATATATACATATAACGATTAGGAGGAAAGTAGAGAACATCCAGTAAAAGAAAGCTGACATGAACAATTAGCTGCCTGAGCGGGCTATGTGGATATAAATGAAAGACCAAGGAACTGTTGAGAAAAGATTCGAGAAACAAAACCGAAGTAGTACCAACGATAGGTCAGTGACTGCATATGGGAGATTACGGAAGGGCTACCGATCAACCGGAAGGCTCTCAGCTAAACACGATTAGGATGAGAAAGCAGACGAAGCCCCATACAACAAGTAACTGTTGCATTCAAACTACAGTTTGAGCGTTGTATAGTAAGTAATGAGCTGGCGTGAGAAAGCGTCTGGCACGGAACAAGACTACCTCTGCGCGCAGCACGAGAAGCAAGCCTAAGCATTTTTTAGCATCATCATCATTCATCATCATTGTACAGCGTAATACAGTGAAGCGAACTTCACTGATCGCTGTCAAACTCATATTGCATACAAGGTGAGAATGTGTAAGGAGGACAGAGATTGGACCTATTCTTAGGGACGGGAAAAGTGAACCTCTATGGTCAAGTAACAGAGTACACAGTCCAGCTGTGCATACATACTGGTTCAAGCATTCTGGTCTGATAAGAAGTGACAGCATGATAGCCATTACTGTCGGTTCTCAGCCATGATCTTCAGTGTCTACTAACCATGCGGTTTCGGAGTCTTTTAGACCCCACCAAGGAAGACGAGAGACACCTACTCTACCTTATCGCTCTGTGCATTTCTTCATATCTCGTTTCCACGTCATCTGCTGGTCTCCACATTGCTTTCTCCAGCCTGCAACAGCCACTGCGAATAAGGCGCGCTGCGGTAGGCGACCGTCAGACATACACAACACGTATCCTAAACAAAGAAGCCCATTGAGCTGGATTCGATGCGACAGCGAGTTCTTGTTTGAAGTATTCCCAACGACTTACTCCTAAGTTACTAACCCGCTCACTCCATCCCACTTGAACCAGACTACGTAGGCATCGATTGTCGAACACTGCTAAACGACGGATATCTTCTACCAGCAAGTTCAAGGTCTCACAACCGTACAGCAGAACTGATCGTACAGTGGCGCAGTATACGCGATTTTTCAACTTCAGTAAAACGTCACGTCGCCACCACAGGTGTTAAAGTCCTGCGTATGCAGCTCGAGCCTTGGAAATGCGGGTGGTTATCTCTTTTGATGCGCTACCGTCGTTGGTCACGCAGCTANGCTACCTAAGTGCGAGAAGCAGTCAACTACAGCTAATTCCTGACCGTCTAATTTCAGAACGAAACTGTGACACCCAGTTTTGTAGCATCACTTCGCAAAGCACATGCCGAACGGAGCGACAGAACTTGTTAATCTGTCAAGTGCTCTATGCGAATCCTCCATAGATTTGAACAGGCAAACGATGTCGTCAGCGTACTCCAAATCGCACAGCTTTTCTCTAGCTGCCCATTCAATACCTACATTTTAGAGACCACTTAGTGTTCTCCAGTATTTCGTCTACGACGAAATTGAACAGGAATGGCGAAACAGAGCACCTTTGACGAACACCGCTCCTAGTTACGAACGACCTATTCGGCTTGCCTCTAGACCCTTACGATACCAGAGGTGAGTGAGCAGATTGAACCCAGTATGTTTACATACTTCTGCGGCATTCCTTTGGGGAGTGAACCCATAAAGGATTCAAGATCAACTGAGTCGAAGGCTCCTTTTAGGTCAAGGAACACGACAACCATTGGCCAATGGTGCGTATGGCTTAGCTCGAGGACTTGAGACGGAGTAAAGATTTGATTGACACACCCGTGGCCTGGTCGAAATCCTGCTTGTTGTCCGCGGATATTTTTCTCCCTAAACGGCGTCAGACGTCGAAGTATGATGGTGGCTAGTAACTTGGTGACGATTGGGATCAAACTTATTCCACGGTGGTTTGCGCACTCATTGCGAGATCCCTTCTTAAAAATTGGAACGATCAGTGATTCGCCCCAGGATGATGGATTGCGTTCTTGTAACCAGATGTTACGCATTACATCACTAATGGAGTCTACGAGGTCATCGCTCTCATCTTGAAAAGAGTGAGAGGAAGCCCGTCCGGCCCTGTTGTTTTTCCTTTCTTCAGGGCTTGGATGCAAGAACGAACTTCTGCTGCAGTAGGAAGTTCACATGATACTGCCTACGGAGTCTCAGCTACATCGGAGGAGATAGCCTGGTTAGCGCCTGGCCAGCTGAACTGTTCGTTGAAGTACTGCGCCCACCGGTCAAGCCGTTGTTCCCTATTGTGAATAACGTCCACTTTTGTCGCAGATTGTTTTACTCTGATTCGCCGACCTCCCGTATTGCGTATCAGTTGGAACGGTCTCTGACTATTCCCTGATGCAGCTGCTACTTCCATTTCACTAGCTATCGTTGCCTACCAGTTCTCGGTCTTTCTTGAGGCTCCTCGTGAGTTGACGTTGTAGACGCCACCGACCCCTGCCTTGATCCCGGGTGGTTGGGATTTACCGCATTTTCTCCATCAGTGCTACTGACTCATCAGATATTTAATGCCTCGGGCGGGCTACTGCTTTAGATCCACAAGCAACGTTCGCTGCGGAGTGCATTGTTCGACTAATCTGATCCCATTGTCCATTTACACTACCACCCCACAGTGCGCTTAGCCCTTGCCCTAGTTCTGATTCAAAACGGGAACGAACGGCTGGGTCAGATAAGCGATGATCTGCTGATCGAGTTTGGTGAGATTTTCTGCAACCAGTGAGTTCAAGAGTGAACTGCATCAAAACT
This sequence comes from Echinostoma caproni, assembly GCA_900618425.1. Classification (NCBI taxonomy): domain Eukaryota; kingdom Metazoa; phylum Platyhelminthes; class Trematoda; order Plagiorchiida; family Echinostomatidae; genus Echinostoma; species Echinostoma caproni. The sequence goes on along the minus strand of UZAN01055843.1, from coordinate 2,727 downwards.
AACGCATGATCAGATTCAACACAGGTGGTCTAATAGGACCTGCAGTTTTGTACTGAGCCAAGCCAATGGTAGCTTACTGCTGTGGTCAATTTGAGTTAGCGTATCAGTTAAATTGGAGCGCCACGTTGCTGTCCGTTGAGAGCTGTGACAGAAGTGGGTACTGGATAGGAACAGATGATCTGCGCAGAACTAAAGAAGTCGATCGCCATTATCTGCTCACTGGCAGGGCAGAGCAGAATGAACGGTTAGACAAGCTTCCAATGCGCTCAAATTTCCAACTTGAGCGTTAAAATCACTTGCGAGAACTATATCGGAGCTTCGAATCAACCGAATGAGTTTGGTGAATTTATCATAGGCCATCCTTCTATGCGTCAGAACTGCAGTTCGTTGGAGCATACGCTGAAGTGGTGAACAGACACCTTTTGGTGTTGCTTCCCTTTCGGACGCTGATAGGTCCTTGGAGTCGAATCGCACATAATCGACTGTTGACAGGGATCCACTCTAGTAGTGCAGCTTCGGCTGTATTATTGAGTACAATGCCCACGCCACGCTGGCTTACTAAACGGGTTTCGTCATCACCTGACGTGCGGAGGAAGAACCTCGAAGACAACCCCGGTGCACTTAAGTAGCTTATAGTACTAGGATCCTGGATTCGCGTCTCTGATACGCAACAGACATCAATTCCCTTGTCCATTGTACGCGCTAGACACGCTTATTGACTAATCTGCATCAAAGTACTCACGTTGAAGGCCTCCAGATTCAGTGGCTGACGAGGCTTCGGAATCTGCAAGTTATTTTGTGATGAACTACTTACCGCGCTACTTAATGACGAACTTCGGCGAGTGACGAACAAATTATCTAAGGGAATGTTACGGGTTGGAAGTAGGGGTAAAGGGAGAGGGTTGGGAACGGAAGATAAACAGTTAAACAAAGGTTGGGATCACACCTTAGCGTGATGAACAGCAGACGGAGTAGACCAGTCACAAAGACCTGCTGCTCAGTGATGGAAACCGGTAACCTATACCCCGGGACCTGGGGTGGTGAACCACATAGGTTAGACGTGGTGTTGAACCGGAAGACAGCAAACCTGTCAAGCACTAAAATAAAAAGGGACCAGTATGAAGAAGCTATGGGTAATCCAAAAAGAGTACAGAGAAATGAATGGTGCCTCAGGGAAACTGAAGGGTTTGGGAAGCAATAAATGCAACGTGTGGAAGCCCCATTAATTTGAGTGTTTTATGTTCAGTGATAGTCTGACTGAATCAACTTTGGAACTGGTATCCGTGCCAGTACGACAGTGGGTGAAGTACTCAACATATCAAGTTAATAAGTTACAAAAGATGACGAGGAAAAACATTGCGTAATACAAAAACTGTCCGAAATGGCTTTTATTGAGTTTTATTCAGTAGAAGCATATAGCGACCATTTTACACCAGAACACAGAACAGTGACACCCTCGAAAAAACGAATGGGCGGTGGTCTTGTGGAGGTTGTCGATAAATAGATAGGGGTGGAAACCACCAGCATTCACGGGAGAGCTGATAGAATCCCATCAACTCGGATGGAAATGGTTCGCTAACTGATAAAACTTGCAAACACGCAATGAGAGTCTAACTGAACCCAAACACAGGCAGTTTCGTCAGTTAACCTTCGTGTCACACTAAGCTTTTGAAATACCAAGCGAGACACGGTAGAACGCGGGTGGAGGCCAAATCGGCGGTCCTTCAGTATCTTTTCACGTTCGACGAACGCAATTTGTTGATTCAGAGGATTTTCGAAATAATAATAATAATAATAGAGCATTCGGACAGTAAATGTTCTGATCGGAAAGGTTAATTAGTTTGAGGATGAGAGAAATCAAGGATCCGTAAAGGGTAAGAGAAGCAGAAAGTTGGAACTAAAGAAAAGATGACGCATACTGAAAGTAAACTCAGGAGTGCATCTTTATGGCAGTTTGTGGTTTACCATGGGGACCGAGTGGTTGCACAAGTTCAGAGAGGTTTAAAGAAAAGTATGAGAGTGTGAGCGTGTGAGAGTGAGCATGGCGAACACTGGTTTGTATCAAGTACGTGCACAAATGGGTAGGGAAACTGGTCAGAGCAACGATACGGGAATCTGAGTTTCGCTCGTTAGATGTGAAGATGAGGATTGAGGGTACTAGCCTAACACAAGCAACCTTGTAATAAGCGATAAACATAATTAGTACGTTCACTCTACTTTTTTCAGAGTTGATAGACATCAGGGTAAATTTGAAACCGGGAACCTGCAAAGGAAACTAATAGGCTCGTCTCGGACTAACTACCCGCTCGGGAATAACAGAATAAGCGCCACCACATTACCAAACTAAGAAAAAAGTTTTATTTTTTACTTACCATCATTCAACTCCTTTTCAAACAATTCCCGTTGTTGTTCTTTCTGGATTTCACCCAATAAAATCAACAGCCGGACGTCGGCCATGCCCGCGAAAATAACCAAATTACCCGCCACTGAAGCGGTATCGCTTAATCGGGCCATTTCACGAAATATAACACTACCGCATTATCAAATTTCAAACTGCAAATTCCAAGACGTAAGGAGGCCTTTGCGTGTGAGGTTTTTTGTTGATGGCTTTTTAGGTCCTGGTACTGACTCTCGTACGAGTTGCTTTTCCTACCACTTTGTCCTTTCCGATATTATCTTCAGTTCAGTTCAGTTGCACAGGACGAATATGGCTCTTGCCAATCGAGC
>UZAN01055841.1:0-14132 GCA_900618425.1 Echinostoma caproni | reverse complement strand
TTCGTATTTCGAACACAGTTCCAGGAGAGGAAATCGTTATCAACGGGTCATAGTCACGTCGGACCAGTTTACAAGGGAAGATAAAACAGAGGTGTGAAGGATAATATTTTCATTGGTGGAACGGATCACTGTGTGCGCGTGTGGTTTAAACATCACATCACCAGTTCTATGCTGCTGTGATTTGCAGTTATATCACGTTGGTCGTGTAATCCCTTTGCCGAGGGTTCGCTGTTTTTGTGGAAGTATGCACGTGCGTGTCTTGTCAAGGGGTAGGTTTGTGTTCGTGTATCCATGTGTGCAATGTAGTGCAGGATTTGATTTCGCGCGCAGTGCAAATGAAACGTGAACTGAAAAGCTAGGAAGCACTGGACAGCTATATTGACTTGACGGACCCAACTGAGGATCGCTCACCCGGTATATCACAGATAGAATACAAACATATTGAAAAGGACCTAAGCAACTGATCGGTAGTTAATTGCAAGATATTCATACAATAGGGGGGGGGCAGATTGGTTGATGGAAGCTACGAAGCTAAATCAATCACAAACAACTTTGGTAAAGGTAACTGAAATCAACGAAATGAACTGAGCAACACATTTTTCTTGGGAAAAACGCAAAACNAAACACTCCCAAATCAAGAATCTTTGGCGGTCGGCACAAACGTAACCAAACATGGTAAACAGGCATCGGTGTGACAAATTAACAATTAGAAACGACATCTGTTACCAGGCTGTTCGATTTAGCTCTCTAACAACGTATGCAAGTGAGGATGACAGCATTCAACCAAAGTGAGACCCGTACAAAAACGAACAGTGTCCAATTGAAAAATACAATTCTATCCGGATGGTAAAATTTATGATTAGTAAGCTTGTCATGGACCTAACATTTAACTAATCTCAATAAAATAGACTACAATTGTCTCTCTCTCTTTCATTTATCTGGAGCTTTCGAAGTTTTGTAGTTTGGTACCGTGACGAACTCCATCATGGAAGTTGGAATTTAACATGAGCACCAGGGTGATCAGTGTAACGGTAATATGTCATGCATGCTGACTGCCGGATTTGGAGGTTTTTGTGGTTCTCTTCTTGGTCAGTTTTCCCAAAATATCACCGCTACAGGATGACAACTGAATTGTGCTAAATATACCATCAAACAGACCGCGAATGACCGGCAAATAAACTCAAGCCATCATCAGGATATTATGCCCGAGTTAAAGATATTTCCACCGATTTTAAATGCCAGTGTCGATCGATATTTTTCGACACTCTCTCCCCCCCCCCCGCCCCATTTTTCCGCAGATACATGCATCAAAATGACTGACAGCTTTCACCTGGTCTTTAGTTGGAACTAAATGCACGACACTGTTTCAGGGCGGTGGTGGCCAAGTGGTTAGGTCACCAAATTGTGACCCGGGTTCGTGTTGCTTCACCGCTGCCCGTGTTCCCTATTTCTCGGTATTTTCCCAGGCACCCTTGGTATGGCAGTAGCCCCCTTCCTGAAAGTTGACTGCTTGTTTATTTGTATAATCACTAAATAAAAAAGGAAGTAAATAGACATTTATTTTATTTTAATTTTATAACGTGCATGAATTGGGAAAAACCAATTTTCCCTCGAAAAGTGTTTGGTTTCATTTCATTAGCCCTATTTTTCTAATTATTCTTTTTAATGTGAATTTCCGAATTTTCTCGCCGGAGAAAACCTCACACTACCGGTCATGGTTGATCCTGATTGGCTCATTCAAAACTTTGTACATTCGAGCTAATTTTCTAAGGTCATTGTTGGCTGACCCCGAAACTATATACAACTAGACAAGTGGCCCACAGCGAATGACTTTTGGGTTGAGCAAAATACACAACCTCATCTGGGGCCTATCATCCATCCTCTCTCTCTCTCCCTGGTTGGATTCCGGGATTCTATCAGTTTCACGGGACACTGTTCCGGTTCTCTTGGGAAACGCGCTGGTTACCGCAGACTAGGCTTATTTGTGTTTTACTCACTCGATCACTGAATCCTATTGCACGTTTTGTTGGACTCACGGTCTAAAGTTTGTCCGGTATTAGTACGTTACCACAGAACCCTTCTCACCTTTTCTCACACAAAGTTGCGTTCCACTCGTCTCGTCTCAAATTGCCAATTAACCATCGAATGGAAGAGGACGGTGGTGAGTTGAAATGAATGCGAGGTTATTGGTTCTATCACGGAGACAAGTAGTCAATGTGAAATTCGAAATGAAACAATGAATGAGATGTAAGCTTTTGTCAAAACCGATAGATTCTTATTGAATTGATAGTGTCTGACAATCGTTTGGACCACATTTTGACACGTCAACCCCCAGTCTAGCATACATTTGGGATACACCAGACTTTAGATTTGAGTTCCGGGTCTATCGCATAACATGTGCGTTATCACTGTGTCAATGGACTCATTGAAACTGTCTTAAATTGCCAATTGAAATTTGTTCAGATATCGGATCGACATGTTTAAAACGAGGCAGTGGCAACTATTTATTAAATCCAGTTGAAATACTCGCAACCGATGACGTCGTCCCAAACACACAGAAGAACATCTGTCTTTATAAGCCCAAACCTAGTATCCTGCTTTTCTGCAGCTTCAAATGCTGGGTGACAGATTTCTATGTGTTAAAGAAGTAGTGCGTTGTGAACTCATGTCTATGTGTACCAAATTATTTGAAACAATCGGATATCCCTAACGTGATTGTGATGCACAAATTTACCAAATTGTGCATCTGAATTTGGAAACAGTTGATCAAAGTAAATTCGGATTCTGTTTTCGTCGCTAAATCTGAAATATTACTCAATTGAGTATAGAGAATTTTCTTCAGAACCCTTCTCTTTTCTGATTGCCAGATACCACCTTTGGATGAATCACAGCAGTTTATGTGTCCTTTGCCAAGACAGCCATTTTGAATTGCAATCCAAAGTCCATTAACCTTTGCGGTACGGTCGGTTACCAAGGCAAATTTGGCGGCTAATGGAAAATCCCGTTGTGATAAAAAAGGAAAATAAATCAAGTAGTGAGAGTAAATCAGATCTTGACAACTTCAGCCTCGCACTGGTGCACTTATTTAAACATTAGGAGTAGAAAGTTAGAGGTTACATGAACGTGATATTCTCTTTGTCATATTTATATAACAGTACTAGCCAAGAGATGAGGTCATCGGAACAAGGTTGTTTGGCACTCCACTGTTTCCAATTCTATTCAATTTTTCACAAGTATGATTTTTCAATTAGTTTGGCAAGCTTTACTTGGTTACGTACACAAGATTAATATACAGATAATCAATATACATAACGGGTATCTTAATAAAAAAACAATACGATGTTGATGGACGACGAATTGCGAGAATCACCACCCGGTCGATCGAGGTAATAACCATCATCTTTTTACAAGCATCCGGCCGAATTGTGTTCTCTCGTCTTACACACGTGCGTATCGGCCGCATATTTACTCATCACGAGCCAATCAGCTTCAAGAATTCGGTCAAGACAGGTCCACGACCGCTGTTTCCGATTCGACCAATCAGACCGCGTTTGGTCTATTGATTTGACCAGGACATTCTGACTTGATTTGGGTAAGCCGGGAAAGTTGACCGATGCTATCCATCGCCCCACATTTACCTAGGCAAGAGTCGGCACGACTGAGTGTGTGAATTACGCAGAGACACGGTCCGTGAACCACATTTATCATTCCCATTCCAAACTAGCGGCGGATTTCACGGTTGCTCTCTACATAAACATTCCCCACAAAATGGCTCTACACGCAGGGATTATGTTCTCTCTTTTTTTCTTACTCTTGATTTCGACCTCAAAAGCTGCTCGTCCGTTAACGCCTTATCAGAGAAGTAAGTAATTCATTGTGTCAATGTGCATACACATCCACTAATTATTTTAAACAAACACATCGATCAATTTTAATTTGAAATCACATTACACTTGGTTTATTTTTGAAACCGTCTATTTGAAATGATTTGTCAGAGTGGTGAGTACCACGAACTCCATCGTCATTGTATCAAATCGGTATTTTAAGTGTAATGGTGCATTTTAATTATGTTTTGTCAGTCCCCATTGGTCATTCTCGTGATAAGGACTGCAACTTGAAAACAACTTGTCGCGCAGTATCAAAGAAATTTTGAATTGAAAATATCTGGTCCAAAGTAACCTAAACCAATATGAATGCTTTTAGAAATTTAAGCACACACAGATGAACAATAGATTTTTCAATACTGACCGCGTAAATGTGATTGATTTCTCACGAAATGATACCAATCACAGGCGCACTTCTTTTATAGATGTTGAATTTGGAACTACTCTTAACACCTTGGATTCTTTCAGTAAGACCGAACATATATGAATGCTGTTTATCGTCTGAAGGCATCGATATTGTATAAGAATAGAAGATTTCGAGCATGGGATTCGAAAGGACGAACTCAGACAATCTACCGAACAGATCAATCGATGACTAAACCGATCGATTAACGTCTTGTTCATATTTATATATAACGCTTTGGAAGATTTTCAAGAAGGGGTAATCATTATCAAATGATTCGATAGTACAATGAGCTTTAAGAGACTCGGAAGCATTTTGAAATTAGTCAATATGCTTCAGGCATCTCCATCGATGAACATGTATCCATTCCTTTGGGATTCAAACCGGGGGGGGGCGAGGTGTTGGTGGTAAAACCGGCGCAAAATTCGAATCGAATAGTATTACATGTAATTAACACCAATCTTTACAAAATAACCAAAATAACCTTGAGTTGAAAGAAAATTAAAGCAAAACAGCAATAGACAAAAACAGTCCAATTTGGGTAGGAGATAAAAATATGCTGTTTCATTATTTTACGAAGTTCAGACAAGTATTGCTCCTTTTTGCTTAATTTTGGGGTTGGATACAGGAAAAGAGTGCATTTAGACAACTGACTTCGGTTCCAGGAAGAAGCTCGACGCCAGCGTTGGATACATTGAGCAACGCATTCTACCAAACATCATCTATGGCTAGGACGAAGAGAAACTGGGAGATACGGCAACCTTGGAGTACCCACACTGGTGACAGGAAATGAAGATGAGAGTTCAGCATACGCCCTCANTAGCAAACGGCAATCTAACCTTAATTATGCATTGAGAGATCTCCTCGCCCACACCTCCACCAGCCGTTAAGCAGATCCCCAGCTTTCGACGACTTCCACAGAGCAAGTAAAGAAAAATGTGCAGGAAGCTGTTCTAGATTATCTTGGAGCAACCTTGGCCCAAAGCATCGGCGCGTTTTCAATCACCGGCGCGTTACAACTCAATATGGCAATATCATCTGCATACTCGTCTGCGACTCTAATAGCAGCCAGAAGCGCAAAGCCAGTGTTGGATACATTGAGCAACGCATTCTACCAAACATCATCTATGGCTAGGACAAAGAGAAACTGAGAGATACGGCAACCTTGGAGTACCCACACTGGTGACAGGAAATGAAGATGAGAGTTCAGCATACGCCCTCACTTCCCTCCGCGGTCTGACGGTAGAATGCTCCCAGATGCAGTACATACTTATCGAGTACTCAGTAGCTCCGCAAACAGTGCCACAGTGCAGGGCTATTGACGGAGTCCAGGGCCACTCTGGTGTCCAAAAACTCGACAATATTTGGTCGTCTATATGTGTGACGGTGTTCTGACAGCTGATCGAAGGTGAAGATTTAATCTATGGAAGAACGGTATATACGAAATCAGCCAGCTCTCCGTGGATTCGTGTCTCGTGAAATAGGCTTCGGAAGACTGTTCCGTGGATAGTGACTGCGATGCACTCTCAAGAGAACTACTTGGGGCAGTTACTGCGGGAGGCTTTGTTGGACTGCGATGTGAAGTGCTCTGCTGAGCGTTCCAAGCGTCGGGAAGACTGCACATTTGGTTTACTGTCTACTTTTCAGATGGGTTATTGAGCATTTGAATGGTGCTTTCACATCCCGGCAACTGGAACACGGTCGGGGAGAATTTGCATGTTTGCCGCAAATGTGCGTTGCGTTTTGTGCACAGAATCCTTGTATCATGTTAAATACATCATCACATCCTCCAGCACTGCCGCTGATCATCTGCGAGCGTTTCTTCATTGAACCTAGTCGCACCTTATTCACTGATGGCCACCAACGGTCGACCATTTGTGTCCTATCTGCTACCCCAAGTGCATAAGTGCACATGACGTTCCAGTGGTAAGGGACACGTTGAATCCCCATGACAAGTATCCTTTCCTTAGATCTGAGTATTTTCGCGTTTTTAGTGACCCAGAAAGTTGGACCTTTGACCACGCTTTGTGGTGATACTTTTCCATTGTTATGATATAAATTCTACTATTTAATTTGCGTACATTCCACTCATGAAAGAAAAGCTTTTTGTGGGTGTCTGGTCGTCACCTTATGCATTTATGTGCACTTTCATTTGTATTTTCAATTTCGCTTTCGGTTTTCGACATTTTGCCGAGTTTCGAAACGAATTATCTTCCTAATTTCGAGTTATGGGCCTGTGCAAAGCCGTACTCCGGACCGCACCGTCGCCATTGGATTTTTATAATTATTAAGCTAATTCAATTACCCTTTCTAGTGTCAGCACTATCGTTACATAACAATGTGAGAATTTTCTCACCACATATTTCTGCTAATGGTAATATATACTAGATTACGTAGCAACTTTTGGTATTAAATATTCTTATGTTTCTTGTTATTTCAATCCATATTAAATCATCGTAGCTCTTCCCACTTGGGATTAAGATGGACACACGGCGGTTTAAAAATGCAAAATCCTGTTTGGGATGAAAACGCGAAAAACGTGCACGTCGCATCGCAAACGTATTCCTACCTTGTCTTATAAGAATCCTGGTTTGATAGAAGATCGAGGTTTTATGCATTTTAGACGCTAAGGTTTTGGAAAAAACACTAGGATGTTGTTGTAGCGTGATGTTAGTTGTGATGCGGTTCTGGGATGCTGAGCCCTCCATGATCGCGTGTCGAGTGGATTCGTTGATAATCGCAATCAAATGTGATTCTGTATTTGGTGAGAGCTGAATTGTATGTGTGTGTGTATGGTTGTGGCTAATTTGCATTTCAAGAGGGAGATATTTTTGACTGATTGTTGGTCTGACTTGCTCGGGGCGCAATGACCAAAGAACAGTGTGTCGAGGGTTGTGGGACTTGGGTGCAGGCCAAACAAGCAAGATTCGAGGGTTTTGTCTGACACGCAAAAGTGTAGAATTTTGTCCCGTCTCAAATCGCGGGATAGAACATTCGGGTGCATATAGAGACACACAGAATGAACCAATTTTCTCTTTCAGACTATCGTTACGCAATAGTAATACGAAAAGCGGTAGCACTAGACAAAACAGTGCAAATCAGATTGCATAAAGCAATTCATCCTACCCGAAATGTCCCATCCACCCGCCACCCCATTAATGTTGGGTTTTCACCACCGGTGTTTTTCCAATAATGGTTGGATCTTATGTAGATTTAGATACATAGAAGAAGGGGATTGTATTGGTTGAATCTTATAGCAGTCCTCTTCTTCCTGTTTCGCTCTCAGTTTCTGCGTTTTCCAGATAAACACTGAGTAACCCAAGCTGCCTTCCCCTCAAAAGAGACAATACAATCGCATGTTGTATATTCAACAAAAAACGTAGTACTGCTCTTATAGTTTCTGACCGTGAAGTAATACCTAACCCGATTATCCACTCTACTCTATCTGCTCACGGTGGCAAGGCTCCGAACAAACATGCTTGCATTCTTTTGAGGATGCTAAATGAGGGCGAACTCAACATTTTCTTCCTGTTTCCGAATACTATTCACATTTCCCGGACTGGACTCGAACTTTCGGCTTGTGAGCCAAAATCCTCCACCCCGGAACTGAGCAACGTAATCGATGGCGAGAAACACAGAGGAATAATCATACGGAGGTATTAGGTATTAAGACTGGCATAAAAAATATTAAAAACACGTCTTTAAACAAGCTTGTAATCCCGGTAACCAATAATTCAGAGGACAAGTCAAAAATGGCTTACTTTTGTTTGAGCTGTTGGTATCACGCTTTGGACAGCTGCTACACACCGAGGCAGTGTAGGATATAGGACAGTCCGCGTTCTGCTGTGCCGATAGGACGTTCCATCGGTTTGGAAGCAATCGTAATCGGTGCTCTTTTCAACCGCGCCACATAGAAACCCGGTAGGGTACGATCGTCAATCAGATGCTAATGAGATGAACCGGTAAATTCAATTTTAGCCAGAGGTGAATGGACTGTTCATCCGGGTGAACCATGGAATCAGATAGCACTCGTCGAGTAAATCAATGTATTCCATAGAATCGAACCAGGATCGGGTTCACCCCATGCAGATCAGTGACAGATGAACACACCTCACGGGTGATGACAAGTGCAATGGAAACGAAACTGTAAAAACTATTTTTCCCCACAACAGCCACATTATCTTGCCACACAGATCATCTGTCGTAATATTCCCTCACCGGGATCAGAAACGGATGGAGGGGGGGGATTGAAATAAAAATACCTCACCCCCCTCCGCGTAAATAGTGCATTAGTGTGCATTAATTATCCCCAATAGTTTTGCATAAAACAAATTCACAAAGTAGGAAAATAAATTGTTTTTTTGCCGATTACCAGAGAACCACATGCATGTGTGTGAAAATGTTTGTACCATAGAGTGATGCTGATACAGAATGACCAACAAGGACTGCTGGTATATCCTGTTCTACTTGTTGTTTGGAAGACCGGGTTTGCACTCACCTAATGTATGATTTTGACCAAGCTACAAATTCATGATGCGGCCACGCAGTAGCACAAAACCGGAGCTGAAATATTCTCATTTTAGCCAGGTTTTACCGTAACTGACATCGATCAGAACGGAACGTTTGTGTCAATGTTGATTTACGGAAGTGGAGAAAGGTCGAGTGTACTTTCTTTTCGAAGTATCGGTTTTACCTGAAGCGTATGGCGGTCATGTTAATTGCGAATAGGTTACATTGACCGCATTGGCAGCACAAAACTAAGGCCACACTTGTCTGTTTAGGCATAAGCAGCACTGAGCCCGAATTTTAGAGACCGGTGCCTTGGAGCGCGAGTGGCCGGGATGAAATGCGTAAGGAAGAAATGTTTTGGGTGCTGGAAGAATCAATATTTCAACTAGTTATAGTATAGCACCTTATCTTTCTTTGAAAATAAACAAAAACAATCCAACGTGAAACATAAGCCTTTAACACTGAAACGCATCGCGTGCTAATGACCGGTTGGAGGTACTTAGATTCCCAACTCCGATTCTTTGGGTACTGTTTGAATACGTTATAATTTGAGTCGAGTCAATCTCCTTTGTTAAACATTTCCAAGCATCTGTCGAAAAATAAACTGTGCGAACTTATGAAATATTCTTTATTCAAGTCGAAGCACGAAAGGATTCTTGTGAAACAAGCTGAATCTATTACAGTTAAAGAAAAAACCCAATATTTGTACTGTGACAGTTACCTCAGCTACCTCGTTATTAGTGCACATATTACTAAACCGGTTTTTCAATCCATACCTCTCGGGGTTTAGTGAGTTTATTGATCCGCGCGACGTTCGATTGTTTAATGCACATGTGTTCTGTTTGCGTGAGGTCCCTGTAGTTCTGTGCGTATGTGACAAGTTTATTTGTTAAATCAGATCCTATTAAGCTGATGTCGGAATTTAGAAGGAAAATCAACCTTTCGATAGATGGACTTACTGTGACGATTTCAGTCTATATCCTCAAGTGAAAGCGTTCCCTCAGATTAGTCTCACTGAAATATAGCCTCAATTTGCTCGTTCGGTCGAATTCGCGGCATTTCAACCCGCTTTTTCTCTTCCTCACTTTCCTTTATAACATTTGTTTCAGACCATGGTTATAAGCCCATTTAAATAGCATTGGTTCTTTTGGGTTTCGAATGGACCAGGTTCAACGAACATGGATAAGTGAACAAAACTCTGTTGGATGTATTCGATACTTTGGACAGTGTACAGGAGGATTGTTACTCATTGTATTCAGGCCATAGATAGTATTGCGGTATTTGAGTTTTTCCCGTCACTCTTATCATTATCAAGCTTGTGGGCAAGCATTTGTCCCGGTCACTTGTGCAATGTATGTGGTGTGAAAAATCGTTACGTCTGGGATTGACTTTTCTTTCACCCAGTATCGTGACCTCATCAAGGTCGTGTGCATGTAAAATGCTAGTGTACACACCCAGACGTGACACACACACACACACACACACATACACTTTCATTCCTATTCTATCCCCACCCAACTGGTATCAGGTTTCACACCGTTCCGCAATATCAGCTGCGCGCAATGTGCCATGGAAGTGGACACCAATGAGAAACCAGGCCAGACCTACGTGCAGATAGATATGAATCGCCGTCAGTGTTTGGACGACCCGGAGAAATTTTTCAAACCTTGGTAAGTTGGGCCGGATTCCGGGGGTTGTGAGTGCATTGATGTGGAGGAAGTGAATTTGTAAACAGTTTTGTTAGTGTTCATCCTGTGAACGCCATGATGATGACTCGGAAAGAAGCAAGCTTCGTGCACGCACGTGCGACCTGGCAAATCCGATTGCTGGGCCCGACTTCAGTGATCACCACCCGCTGAGAGGGTTTGAACAAATTCAGTTCAGCTTGACAAAGTGTCCGATTGTCGAGATGTTCTATCCGGTCAAAGTTCAAAGATATTAATTAATACCAGTAAAATTAAAAGTTAACATCGCCTTGATAAAGGTTGCCCTCGGTAACCGAAACGTCCACCTATTTTCACCTGTACCGACATCACTGTTTTCAAAATTACAACTTATATAAAACATATCACATGGCGCATAGATTTTTCGATACACTCCGAACTTTGTTCGGATCTGACACTGAAAAGTTAACACGCTTTGCACAATTGGTTAGGTTCGTTGTACAAATCAATGGGACGCCATCCACGGTCATCTACAACCCATTGGTGCTAGAAAATAATGTGTTCCAATGTTTCATTGGGGCCGAATTTGAGGAAACTGAAAGCGGGCGTACAGATAACTGATAAGAGGAGAGAGAGTGTTCCGTACAACGAAAAAGACCGCTTGTGAGGGTTTGGCCCTGTAAATTCCGATTAACATGTTTCTCAAACAGCAAAATTTATCGTGTACAGCCAATAAAGCGTGAAACGGGAACTGGGAAATACTGGACATGGTTGGGTCTCACTAGCAGTGTTCGAAAACCATCAATCCAACTTGGGATCGTGAACCCAGGACCTCAGAGATAGGATGCAAGTATTCGATTCCCTTGATCACTGGACTGCAGCTGATTGAACCGTTTTCATTTAGTATAAACACGTCATAACCCAACTCATCTTTGAAAGCTTCTTGCGCGCATCACACACAGCCCGTGTACCCAGTTGTGAAATTCTGAATGTTTCCAATCGATTCACAGCCTTGGAGACTAGTGCTGAGATGACAGAAATATGAGGCCCTCAACAAGCGCATTAGGAAAACTAAAAGAGCAGTTTGACCAGCGGCTGGATGGTTAGATGGTAGTATGCTTGCGTTCTTCCCGTGAGATCCCACTTTCGCGATCCACAGTTAAGTCGATGGATTCGCACTACTGATGGGACACAATCAGATGAAATCAGTTGTCCCGTGCTTCCTGGCCTTTCAAACCAAAGTCCTCAGTACTCTCATGGAAAGGTCATTACCTGAAAAGCTATATTTTATTGATTTTGAAGGCTTCAAATCCAACATGAACAGTGTTTCTTTAAAAAAAACCCAGATCACAATTAAAAGTATCAGAAAAAGAGCTGCTAATGTAGAGCAACGGAATGACGTTATCTGTCTATCGCCACAGATTCCCTCGGTGTTCGTTGGTGAACGTACTCTGATGAACCGGAGCAGTTCCCGTGAGTCTTTTCGGAAAATCTAACAGTTGTAGGCAGCAAGGAAGAACTGTCCCGAGTTCCACGTCCACATGCGTATCAATCAATCGAGAAACACAATAGAAAAGAGGATGGGTAATTTCCAACGAAAAATACTTGAAAAAGTGCTTTGTGAGAAGTGGTAATCCTTGACTCAATGAAAATTCTATTTTAAATAGTGTGTAATCATTCATCGTTTTTGACTGATTGAATAGACTGATTAATAATGATATTGTTGTTGTTGACATACAGAGGTCAACTTTTTGCCCAGTCCTCAGTTCATCCGGTAAAACAACTTGAGTTCCTCTCTCATTGGAGCTCCTTAATGATGCACACGTTCCCGATACTTCATTGTATGGACAAGCTGGCAATCAATCCGGTGGAAACCGTCGAACTGAAGTTCGTAGGACATGTTTTCTGTCTACTTTTGTGGCAGTCAAATGTGGGAAATGACTGATTCATGATGAAGACGACATGTAAACAAACGTAATTTGATAGTTCTCAACAACCTCAGATGCTCTGGTCGATTTAGAAGTAACGCGCATTCTATCATTCAGGACGATCCAGGAATCAAACCCAGAATTAGTTAGTAGATTAGTGCTGCTCGCCAGTTTACGTATTTACCCAGACAGCTTTTTCATGCTCGAGGCCCCCTTCCTGAGACTGTTAGTCTTACATTTCTATACTGAGGAACTAAAAAGGAAGTAAAAAGTCTTCATTTTATTACATATTATGTAACGTGAAGTTCCGACCAGAGGGAAACTCAAATGTGATGCTGCCAGATTGTATGGTTCTATGTAGATGCTCTGGTACTCTTCATTATATGTATGTTTTTTTCATACAGGTCAAGTATCACTGGAAAATAAGCATGCATCCTCTAATCCAATATTTGAGCAGAAATTATCGATTGTTTTCTCTTCGTCGATTACCACACGGGACAGATAAAAGAGAAGCTATATTTTTCTGGGCAGTGATACGAGATTGGATCCGATTCAGTAACATGCTTCTACCTGTCTGTCTCATCGGACCAATTCGACCAGCCTAAATATGAAATAGGGTTATCAACTATATTAGGCCACTATTATACGCTACGGAGGTTCATTTCAGAGTGCCTCCGCGAAATCTACCACCAGCTTGGTAGGTAGTCCCGATTTTCTTTGAATTCCATAGGTAAGTTACCAATCTCATTCTCACAGATCTCAGCCCGAGGTACATTTTGGCTACAAAAGAGGTAAATACTACCATGATGTGTGACAAGAGCATTCGAAAATGGTGAAAAGCACATCCTCTCACCCGCTTCGGGATTTTCGCCTTAAACTATATCCATACTTCCATTGTTGTAGATTTATGCCAGCTGGTTATCTGCTTTAGCTTTCATCCCTAGTCCGCATTGATAATTTGACGATAACAAGATGCAGAACTTTGACAAACTGTCTTTTCAGAATAGTTCTAACCCGTAACTTTTGTATTGGTAAGCCTGAGCCGGTCTTGTGGTAGTAAATCACCCCACGATATTTCGGGTGAGTGAAGATGATGACAGAACAAGATTCACACCGGATTATCGATCACATTCCATAGGATAGGAATGGTGTTGCTAGTCAACTACATGTTTTATGGTTGTCAGAGTATTGGATCCACCCTCCTTGAATATTTACATAAATGAGTCAGCCAGATGGATAGTTGATTTATAAATAACCGGCATTTTAGGCTGCTCAGTCGAAGAAATAGGAAAATCAGCAGTGCACTGGAGATTCCGTTTACTGTAATACCTATACGCAAATATGAAAATGAAATAAGATAAAGGTTTTCAACCTTTTGTGTTAAAGTTTAAGATAATTAGTTGTTCAGTTCTAGTAGCTCAGTTCAATAACTGCAGTCAGTTAGTCAGGCACTCAGTGAGTGAAGGAGTGAGTGAGTGGGTGAGCGCAGTCAGTCAGTCAGTCAATCAGTCAGTCAGTCAGTCAGTCAGTCAGTCAGTCAGTCAGTTTAATGGGTGACTATTTGATTGAACGTACCATAAAAGTCTCCACACGTTTAAGACTATGACCATTCGAAGAAAGTCCCAGACCACGGAGTGATGGCAGAAGTAGTGAGGAATGTCAAATCACGAGCCATTATAAATCTTACAACCGCCAATTTAGAGACAGAAAACCCCCTCACTGATCTGTTTGCTGGTGTGAACAA
>UZAN01055838.1:0-11840 GCA_900618425.1 Echinostoma caproni | reverse complement strand
ACGCTTCGTGGTCACAGCAAAAAGCTGTTTCTGTCTCGGCCTCGTAACTGAGTCCATCACTGGTTCTTTACCCAAAGGGTAATCCCTTTCCGGAACAGCTTCCGGCAGGAGCATGTTCAAACACAAGCTCGATATCTTTCTTGGTCTCCAACACACTACCACCAATTTTCATTAGTTGCTCCCTCTCGACCTGCTCATCTACCTCCCTATCCATTGCGTTCTCGTTTTAAATACTTTTATCCCAATGTTGAGAAAAAAACAGAAAAACTTTTTGAAAACTGTGCGTCATACACTTTCTTATCTAAGCGTATATCATGTTGAATTTTACGCACGTGCATGTAGAAATGTATTTACTATCCCAGGCAGCCTTTGTATGGCCGTAGCTCCCTTCCTGAAAGTTGACTGTGAATTTGTATATTCAATAAATAGAACAAGGAAGTAAAAAATGCGCATAGTTGTGCACTGCACCTCTCCCCTCTTCCCTTTCAGGTTCATCCTTGCAATTATCTGAATCCCCATCTCAGTCAATATCAATAGCGGGCCGTGCTCTCACCATCTCGTCAGCGGGCATTACCCATTAATCGAAAACCGACAATGTTCCAAGATCCGTTACCATTGGGCCTAGCCTTGAACCTGTAAAACACTTCCAGGTTGGCGCTTTTCTGAGCGAACGTGCAGGACTAACCAGCGGGTTGCTTTAAGGAACAGTACTAGGACGACTACTTTTTCTAATTTACATTAACGACTTGACACGGGCTCCCCAAAATTCCTGGTTCATGTTGACGGACGATGTAAAAGTAGCCGGTTTATTAAAGACACGCGTGCAGCCATTTTGAATTGAGTGTGAATCGTGTGCATGTTTCATTGGACCTTGTGGTTCATGGTTGCTTATGTATTTTCCCTGTCTCGCAAGTCGTTGGGAAGCCCCCTCCACGGAGAACCTACTGTGAGAAATGTATCCTACCTATCTATTGAGAGCTTCGTTGAGTGGTCAGAGGTTGTGCCGACTTTTTGTTAAGACGCTAATTTTATAAGAACTCACACTATATTCCTCGGAATCAGCCTACCAGTGTATTTCGATTGGATTCAGAACCGGGATCAGTCCTGTATACTACACCGGAGCAAACCTAGAGCGCGACGTAGAAGCGGTTAGACAGTGGTACTTACCACTAAACCTGGAAACGTGACCACTTCTAACTGTAAGAGCTGATACAGCCCAGGACGGACTATTCCCACTGCAGCCCACAGAGGTAGTTAAAGACTTAGGATTTGTTCTCACCAAAAGCCTAAAACCCGAAACATAATGCCTGAAGGCAGACAATAAGGTCTGTGGTGAACTTCTCAAGTTATGTGCTACCTTCGCCTAGAGGTATAAGTCTGATCCCGATAGCGTCCATCATTTTCCGTAGATTGTACAAGATACGTAAGAAACATGCCTCCGAGGGGCAGGCTGTGTTTCGCATTGGTCGTGGATGCATTGATCAAATCTTCACCCTCCGACAGCTGATTGAGCACCGTCATACTTACCGTAAACCAACAAACAATGTGTTCGTAGACATTCGCGCGGCCTTCGATTCTGTTGATAGAACCGCATTGTGGAACTGTTCATTGAGGAATGGAGTACCTGAGGAGTATGTATCAATCCTCAAAAAATTGTATTGCCATACCTCAGGTCGGGCCTATGGCCAGCGTTTGCCGTCTCCAGTGGAGTTCGACAAGCCTGCCCTACATCTTCATTCCTTTTCAACTTCGCCATAGAGGATGTTTTGCAGGACACCGAACTCCTCCACGCGAACAGAGTTGTTAACTTGGAATATGCCAATGACGTCGCCTTGTTGGGTAACAATGCACAAGCAGTACAACAAGCTCTAAACAACTTGGCGATAGAAGTATCCAGGTATGGTGTGTGCTTTGTATCGTCAAATTGCTAAGTTCTTGTTCGAGAATGGCAGGAGCCTAAGACGCATTTACTCTTTCCGATGATCAGATAGAATTGGTCGAGAGCTTTAAGTACCTCCGGAGCTTGCTCGCAGCGGTTGGTGGTGTTGGAGAGGAGATCACATCACGAATGGCGAAAGCCAGGAAAACTTTCGCCAACCTGTGACACCGCAATGACATACGACTGTCCCCTAAAGGTAGGATGTACATCGCCGCAGTTCGTAGCGTTTGGTTTTACGATTGCGAGACGTGGCCTCTCCGAGCGAAGGATGCTAATCGAATTTCTGTATTTGACGTCAGAAGGATGATGTTGATGTATTGAAGTTTTAACCTAGAACTCGTCTTATTAGGATGTTTTTGTTCTTTAGGTTCTGTATTCGATCACCGATGTCTCCGTAGCATTGCTCGTGTCTGGTGGACACATCGGGTGAGCACTGAAGAGATCCGTCGTCGTGTGTTGGGTGCGGATAGTCGTTTTCTAACAGAAGTAATTGCACCACACCGCCTCCGATTGCTTTTTTCACGTACTGCGTATGCCTACCCATCGACTACCTTCCCGTGCTTTCTTTGCACGTACCGGGCAAGGCTGGAAGAAACGCTGCGGCGATTAGCATCCTTAACGCAGAGAGGCCATGCCTCGCAATCGTAAAACCAAACGCTACGAACTGCGGCGATGTACATCCTACCTTTAGGGGACAGTCGTATGTCATTGCGGTGTCACAGGTTGGCGAAAGTTTTCCTGGCTTTCGCCATTCGTGATGTGATCTCCTCTCCAACACCACCAACCGCTGCGAGCAAGCTCCGGAGGTACTTAAAGCTCTCGACCAATTCTATCTGATCATCGGAAAGAGTAAATGCGTCTTAGGCTCCTGCCATTCTTGAACAAGCACTTTGCATTTGGACGGCGCAAAGCACATACCATACCCCGATATCTTTATACAATGCAGGTGTCCAATGCCCGTGGTAAGTAATGTTAAAATGTTCAGCGCATTCGGTTTACTTAACCCTGTTCATGTCATACCGACAAATAGTGCCTCGCCGCAGTGTGAACCGTAAAACTGATTGGTATTATGGGTGCGCCCTTTGTGTCACATGTGATGTGATGTTACGGTTGTCTGTATCCATTGCATTGTGTTATTTTTAATCTATTCTTAAATAATTGTTGTTTTACGATCACCTGCCAACATATCACAAAATAGTTTGGTAAATACTTTATTATGTTAAGAGCATTGTTGCAAAATTCAATGGGTAGGTTTTGCTTTCACATAGTGCATAGGTAATTTAATCACTTAAAACACTACTGGCAATTACACTGATGAAATGCATTATTCTTGTTTCAGAAATTTTTTAGAAAATGAAGAATGAAATGTTGTACGTAGTAATGCTTATTTGTTCTACAATACATTTTAATATCTTATTGATACCGGTTTTATTTCGTTATTATTTCGGGTTCTGGTTCGATTCCTAAGATCGTGCAAATCATGTGCATAGTGGCTGAATAAGGTGCGCAGTATGACCATGCTGAAGAGCAGCGAGACTTCAATGTGCTTTAAGTCAATTCGGCTTACCAATTACGTGCTCATCTATGTGCGAAAAGAATTTAGGTGTGATTGTAACACCAGGAAGAGTAGCCATGTCTGCGAAGTTTAAGTATCTGCCTGGAGAAAATTGGGAACCATGCATCGTTCTTTTGGTGGTCTATCTTTAGACGCCTTAGAAGTGTACGCCTCACGTGCAACTGCGACTAGAACATGGTCACTGGACACCGCTTCCGCGGACAATCGCGAAGGCAGAGTGAAACGAGTACATTGTAGTAGCACACCTCATCGCCGAATTGTGTGGAATCAACTACGAAGGACGGATCCAGACCACAAGGCTATTTCCATTGGTTTATAGATAAACAAGAATAGATGTGACATACACCAGAAGGAATAATACGCGGAGACCTGGGTCGTGAACCAGAGGCAATGTTCCCACTTCGAGATAACAATCGTACGAGGGGACATTGACTCTAGCGAGGCAGCATTCAGTCGGCCTGTAGCTGGTTTGCCGCCCATCTTGGCACGGAACATTTGGAATATGTTCCTGGTTGGCGTGATGGAAGAGACCAACGGTAAAGTGTTCAAAGGTCGTTTAGGTTAATTTCTATGGAGATAGAAGTACATGCACGCATAATTCGTTGGGCTGAGACGAGGAAAATTATACGGGACCAAGCCCATAGGCTCTACGAAAAGTGGTAAATAGTACTGTTAGTTATCGGTTAGTGGTGTACTTTACGGAATGGGTAATCTGTAACTCTAATCCACGTTCTTATTCCGTATACGAGGCTAATTAGACTGAAAACCATTATACAAATCCGGAATTGAATCAGCGGTGCTAATGCTCGAGTGAATCTGACACCTACCAATTATCAAGACAGTACACTCCCGTGACCGTAGACGACTTTTACGTGACTGAAAGGTACGTGTCTGGTAACCCTCGCGCTGCTTGGAGCCATACTGCATGTTATTATAATTATTCACATTAGAAAAACAATCAAAAGTTGTTTTCGATAACTTGCTCCTACTCAAGCTAATACATTTATATATAGGATTCAAAATTGCCAAACAAGTGCAATTCTCTTTTGATAAATATGATTATGTTTTTGTGAAATGGAATGAAATGAAAGGGCAGAGTTTTATTGTTGTGTGTTTTAGAAATGTTCACATCCGATGGACTGAGTGAGATGTTTCATTTCTGGTCTTCGCCCCTGAGTCATGCCAAAGATCACGATCGGCTGTCAGAGTGAGCGGAGTGACTGAACGGATTACTTTCGAGAACAAAGAGATGAATTGAGTAGACGAATAGCCGCCTCCTCGGCTCTAGCAAGGTGCCATTGACCAACAGACTTTGGTGGGTTTGCCGGTAACCTTGAGAGCGTTCTCATTTGCTTGATGGGCTGTGTCTGCAAGGTGTCCTATCACTGCACTTGTATGCGTTTTCCTTATGTCTGTACTCAACCAAGCTGAATTATGCTAATTGATTCTTTGCGACAATTGCCTGATCGTTTGACAGTTTTGAACCCTAATTATGACTGTATTAGTCCAATTTCGCTACTGTGTTTCAATGAATAATTATCATCATCAACTATGATTTCATCCCACATACCGTTAGCATTCCAGTTTATTTAGCTTCCAACTCTTTGATATTCAATTTTTCTGAAAGACAGAACAGTATGGTGCAATATCACATCCTTTGATTTTGGGTTTAAGTAGGTCAAAAACCTAAACGCTTACATCTGTCCAATATTTGTGGACTGCTTTTTTGAGGTATTTATCGTGTTGCAGTCTACCACTGTATGATATAACCAGTTCCACAATGGTATCACTGCGTTAATGATAAGGGTTGCCCTCAGTAGTAGCCCAGAGTGGTTCCTCTGTAACCGCAAGGTTTGTTCCCTCATACCCGTATATGGAACCAATGAGAGAACGGATCTTCAAACTTGAGGCCTGGTAAACCTTTGACAATTTTAAACGTTTCCATCAGGTTTTCTTTTGTTCACCTTTGTTTGAGGGGAAACAGATTTAGATCCATGAATCACTCTTCGTGGCATTTTCCTCGTTACTCAACTATCGTCCGTCTGTCTAGAGGCTGGATTGCTTCTACACACTCACTGTCCCTTCTGTAGAATGGAGTCCAAGTTTGCAGACCGTACTCTAGATGTTGACGGATAACATATTTGTATAATGGAACGAATACCTTCGAGTTTCTGCAGTTTCCAGTCGCGCATCATCTCCATCGTACATCGAGATATAGTGAAACGCACTTCGCTGCCAAGATCACAATGTACACAATACGTGAGAGTATACAAGATGGACACGGATTGGATCTGATTAGATGGAAGCAAAGAAAGTGAACCTCCGCGGTCGGCACACAGAGTGCATACGTATCTTTTCAAGCATTCTGCTGACCTGATAAGATGTGACAACCAGAAACCCATATCCTCCCGTGTCTACAGCCAACCAGTTGCATAGTCTTTAGGTCCCAACCTGGAAGACGGCAGCCACCTATATCTAATCGTGCTGTCTTTCTTCGTGCCTCGTTTCAGCATCATCTGTTGACCTCCGCAAAACTTCATACAACCTGGAGTCGCAAGTGCAAATAAGGCGCAGTGCGGTAGATAACAGTTGAGCATGCGAAATGCCTGTCCTCACCAGCGAGGTCTACTCATCTTAATTCGATGTGATAACGAATTCTCTACCGAGTCGTTATCGAATACTCAACGACTTACCTCAATGTTGTTTGCATACTTACTCCACTCATCCAAGTCAAGTCATACTAAGTTTTATGCGTCTGAAGGGTGGATTTTAAACTGTTCCCACGGTAATCCAGTGGAAGTGGGGGGGGGCACAAAAGAGTGCGCATAGGGTAAATAAAAAAGAAAACGCATTGCGAGCGAGAAGACAATAGATAGTTTAAAAGTGAATAAATGAATTAATTCATGAGATGTTCCACCAGACCTGTAATAATTGGTGCTCATAAGTACTTAAACATCGACAATCAAAGACTTCTAGACTAGTAATATCTTGCAAGTGCAAATTTATAGTCTCGCAACCGCAAAGCAGAACTGACCGCGCAGTAGCAGTGCGCGCGAGATTTGTTCGGTTTCAAGGAAACCACGTCGGTAGCAAGGTTTCAGTACTGCTTTGCACTTGCGAGACTTCACCACTCCACGTTCAGGATGCTAATCAACCTTCTGCATTCGAACATCGATATCTCCGAATTATTGCTCATGTCTGATAGAAACATCAGGAGGGCAATCTACAAGGTCCGCCGTCGTCGGGTGTTGGGTACGAATAGTCGTTCTCTAAAAGAAGTTCCTCGTTTCACCACCTCCGATGGCTTGGTCACCTTTTCGCGTATGCCTGCCCATCGTCTGCCTTTCCGTGCTCTCTTTGCACGTGCTGAGCAACGTTGGAAATGTCATCACGGCGGTTAGCCTGACCATGACATGGCGTAGAGGTATGAAGAAGCTTTGGTTTACGGTGGTGCAGCCCGCCCTCTAGGTTGAGGCCCAAGGGATGGGGATCGTCGTTGGTTAGAGACGCTGAGATATGTGGCCCATAATATAAGTCATTGGCGCGAATGCTGTGCGGCTTGTCTGTTGAAGTCCCGTGCCCCATAAAAAACGATAAACTAACACAAAGTATCAAAAGGTTTACGGTGAAACACAAAAAACTTGTTGTCCACTATAACCGTTTGATCCGCATTTCCCAACCCCTAATTTTCTGTTATTATTGTTGTTGGTCCCAAGCTTTCTCGCCAGGCGATGATAAATATATACACAGACGGATTGCTGGCAACTGGTAGTAGTTGTAGACTTGAGGCAGAAGATGATAGGGTTCCAGGTATGTTTTGGTTTATTGCATCGTGTGGCACGAGCGATTCACCTAAAAAATGTTACATTTGAAGTTTATTGTTGTGTATCGATCTTGGAAAAACGTCGGATACCTGCGCTTTCTTTTATTAAGCACTTTCGTGTGATGAACAGTAGACACGAGGACCTGCTGTTCAGTGATGGAACCCAGTAACCTACGCTCCGGAACTTGGAGTGGTAAACCACAAGGCCCAATGGGTTAACCGTGGTACTGAATCGGACGACAACAGAGCTGTCTACCACCAAAATCCAGGCGTTTCTCTATGCAATACTGGTAAACATAGCGTTCTCTATTTGTCCTGTATCTAGATTAGCCAGAAATTTCTCCCAGCAATTCTCACGTAAGCGTCTCTTTTGTACAGCATGCACTGTGGTGACGGCTTTCTACCATTGTTTTGTTTCATGTGATAGCGGTGTGTCTGCCAAAACTATCTCTGAATCTGGTCTCACGATGCGTTTCCTAACAATCCCCACTGAAGGACAGTGCAAGTCATTATTGGTAGCGCCAGCCGAAACGGCATTGATTAAGGGAGAAACGTGCAATCTTTGTAGTTTTGATCAGTCTAGACATTTGTCCGGAATGGAGGTCACGAAAGAACTGATGAAAGGAATGAACGAACCAGGTTGCCGTGCTCTGTCTGTTGCCCAAACCCCCATGCATTCAGCACCATCGAGAAAACGTCGGCGCCTTCCAACGGTGAGGACTGATTTCAAAATATTTCAAACTTATACGGTGAGAATTCTCAGGGAAAGCTTAGGCTTTTACTGACAAGTAGACAACCATGTTGTCGATCGGTGAACTACGACGCCTAGTCTATTGTGGTCCTATGTAGTTCACCCCTCTAAGTCTCAGAGTCCGGTTGCCAGTCTTCTCTTACATCAACCATAAATATTACAAAACAAGTTAGCAACGGTTTTTTCTATCCGTGAACTCAGATCACGCTCTTGTACCCCCACCAAAATCCATGACTTATATCGAAGTGTTGAATCTTTGCACTACTATATTCGATCCTCCCCTATGGCTTTAGTTTTGATCGATCCACCAATTAGTTTCTCTATGCTGATGTCTGCACCTACATTAACCGTTCCATTGCTTCTTCTCGACTTTAAAACCTGGAATTCTCAAATCGGCTCGACCCTTTAAATCAATACATTTGCGCCGTTCGTCGGTTTTCCCTCTATTTTTCTGCAATTATTGAGACATTGGTAGTAGCAGATCTCAAAATCCAAATAATCATTGCAAGAGATTTTCATATACACAGCAGAAAATGGCTGATTCACTCCTCAGACACTGGTCATTGGAGGCGAAGCAGAGGTTCTTGCTATAGCCAACTAGCTGAAATCCCCACACATCCGATGGTGTTGGTTCACCGCCCCATACCCTGGACCTTAATCATTTTACCATCCTATCTCCGATCTCCAACTTCACTTCCTCTCTTCTTGCTCATCAGATATTATCCCCTCCCTCTTTAATACACCCTCGCCCCGCTTCATCACCCAAACGCTTTTCAGTGTCACGACCACATCTACTCATCATTTTTGCAACCCGTCTACATGAATTCTTTATCTTT
Organism: Echinostoma caproni; assembly: GCA_900618425.1. Classification (NCBI taxonomy): domain Eukaryota; kingdom Metazoa; phylum Platyhelminthes; class Trematoda; order Plagiorchiida; family Echinostomatidae; genus Echinostoma; species Echinostoma caproni. The sequence continues at coordinate 2,915 of UZAN01055838.1, read as the reverse complement.
ACTTTGAATCCGCATTCAACATTCAAACTCTAATTCTGCTTTTTATCGAAGTGGATGGCGAAAAAACAGCAACCAAAACCGGTGCATGAAAAAGGCAAGATTGATGGTCGTGAAAACTGAAGTATCACGACCCAGCCAATTAGTATAATTATTCACGTCTGTTGTTTCCCCTTCTGTTTTAATCCTTACCGAGATTGTTAAGGTATGTGCCTTTATATGCCACACTTCTCCAAACCCATTTTTTTGCAACCATTTACGAAATCCGGCAAAACATTAGCCCTCAGCAGTTTAATCATGCTCACAACCGTGCTGGACGTATCAAAAACTCACTGCTCACTCAACCCATTAATCCCCTCGTACAAGCCAGAAATAAATTCTTGTTCGCCATACAAAATCTAAGTAACCTTTTATTCTTCACTGGCTTCGTCTGTTGCCGGTAACCGAACATTCTGCTTCCTTGACAAGGCGGTTTCACTCAATTTCTGCCCTTTCCATTATCCTCCCATCTGTAATTCTTCTGACTCTCCGGTTTTAGAACCACATGAAGGGATAGATCTTCGCCCCCGACTGAACTTTACAACCAATCCCCATGAATCCAGTTACTTCTTTCTATCAACGAACTTTTCGTGGTTTGGATTTTCGCAAATCACCCAATCCGGAGGGTGGTTCTTACATCGTCCTGAGAATGTACTGTCGAGCTAAACCTTATCCTACACCGTCTCTCCTGTTTACCTCTCGACCATATATCTTTCTTTGCTCCCTGGAACAATGACAACGTTCTCCATCCCAAAGTGTGGCACTCCTCTGATCCCAATCGCCCAATCAATCACACTTATGTAGTTTCGAAAGATAGTACCTCAAACCAACTGCTGTCTCCTTCTAACGCTGAGTGAACATCAATATTGATTTCGTCCTCGTTATTCCATGGTTGTCCTCATATCCCATTTCTGGCAAGTGCATTCGATAACTACGGACAAACTCATTTGGTCTTGCCGGATCTCTCGAAGGGCTCCAATGGTGTTTGGCATGGTCTGCTGTCGAAATATGCTAGTTAGCATTCCATCTAGCTCTCGTATTTTGGCTACAATGTTTCTTCAGCAAGCAAATCACATCGAGTCGATGGGTTCCTATCTACGTTGTTCCCCAAAGGCCCGTACTCGTGTCCACCCTTTTATTCATTAACGATCCCTAGCCTAGTCGCTGCGTTGCCCACAATACCACCCTCTATTGCTGTTTCTCACCTAGCGACCTGTTAGACCACTGTCAATATTGATCACGATCGCAATGTGCTTCTCTCGCCTCCGATCTCGGAATTATATGCACATGGGAATTCGTCAGTCACATACAATTCATGCTTCCAAAGCCTCCCTCCTGTCTTTCTTAAACGTTTCCCTCAGTCTCCCTAATAGGTTTTTCATCGGCTTCAACAGGTCTCTCTTCTGGATTCAACCATGTTCTCCCCACTCTCGGTCTCGTTATATCCAGGCTCGCTGCACGGGCAAAGTCGATTTCCAGTTCCGCGCTAGGTGCTTCTTTACACCCGCCCACCTTTTCCTTTTACACAAAGTTCAAACCCGCCCGACATAAGGCCACTTGATTGATCGACGAATCGTCTTTGACCTGAAATCCGCAATCGCCTCTTTATCTCGTTGCTACCTTCATTATTTTGAAATTGCTTCAGTGGTCCTTTCCTCGACCAGCTCGTTCAAACGAGGCCCATAATCGTGAATGTTATAATGTCAATAACAGCGATGTCGGTAGAGAATTATACTCGCCGACGTTTCGGTTATCATAGGTAACCTTTCTCAAGGCAGGTTCTACAATCAAAAATATACTTCTCTACCGAAATCAATGCGTTATTAACATTACTCACGTTTTTACTTTACTACGACTGGCTCTTTGAAAAGGATAAGCCGGCTCCATGGTTATTATAACATTCACAATAAAACACATGGCGCATCGATTTTTCAACGCACTCCTAACACCATTTGGTCCTGATGTATTAAAAAGAGACCTATCATTCTTTAGGCTCCGATTCCCAAAGGTCTATCTGTTAGTCCACTTTTCCCCTAGAACTGCGGAATTGTGGAACTTCCCGGGTCCGTACTTTTAGCCATATATAACCTCTCTTTTCGAAAGTAGGATCAACAGATTGATTCTTATCTGAATGTTTTCTCATACACCCTCTTTACAATGTCAACAGCTAAGGAGTTTAACCCTTTTGCTGTATATCACTTCATGTAGCGAAAAATAACACTTCTTCTCTACACTACCAAGAATATCGCGGAACTTTTCCCTTATTACACGAATACAAGGTGCGGCAAAAGGGGATAATGGATCCGTAATTACCATGAAGTGATGACATATAAGTAACGAAATTGCGGGCGCAAAGACTACTATTTGGAACCGAATGGGTATTTCTCGTCAAAGATATTGAACATAGCAGTTTAGATACGTACTGCATCGTATCAGTGTAAGTTTTCCTTATGAACAGATGGTCGATTTCCATAGCAGTGAATCAAAATGTGCCCAAAACTCGAGTGAGAAAAGACGAACATTACAGTTTTATTCACATATAGGTTCATAAATCAAACATTATTTTTTGGTTATCTTCTTTGTTCCCTGACCAATAGGACCTCTGGTTGCCGCCAGTGCTCGTGCAGCTTCCAACTTCTTCTGTTCTTCTCTTTGTTTTTGCTTCTGAGCGAGCGTTTCCTCATCCATGTCATTCTGTGACTGCTTTTTAGGCTGCTTCAATGGTTTCTTTTTACCACCTTCTCTACTAGACATGGTCGAAACTGATTCTCACAATAGATAACTCTGAAATAAAACGAAACGATCGCGATTGGTATATGCTTTCGAGATGTCCTAGTCGGATTAAAAAAATACATGACAGTCAACCAAGTACACGGAAA